>VYXB01000675.1:325095-556341 GCA_013397135.1 Pachyramphus minor | reverse complement strand
CAAGTGACCTCAGCTGCTCCTCACATGGCTTCCCCTCAAGGCCCTTCACCATCTTTGTTTCCCTGCCTTGGACACTCTCTAATGGCTTAATATCTTTCTTATATTGTGGTGCCCAAAAATGCCACAATACTCAAGGTAAGGCTGCACCAGTAGAGAGCAGAGCGGGACAATCCCCTCCCTCAACTGGCTGGCAATGTTTTGCCTGATGCCCCCCAGGACACGGCTGGCCTTCCTGGCTGCCAGGGCACTGCTGACTCATATTCAGCTTGCCATCAATCAGGACTCCCAGGTCCTTTTCCACAGAACTGCTTTCTAGTATTCATTCCCCAGTCTGTATATACATCTAGGGTTGCCCCATCCCAGCTGCACTATGTTTCTATTTAAAGCTCATTTTGGCAAGACCTATGGACAACAGGCACGCTGGCAAGGGGAAGTAATTTAAAACATGCCTTCTCTGCTCTCCCTCTTTCACCCAGAAATCCTGCAGCAGGAAAGGCCCTACATTGCTCCCGTGTCTCTATGCGGCAAAGCCAACGTGATCCTCAGAGTAGTGGGATGAAAGCCAGGCGGGACTGTCAGTTCACATGGCCTGAGGAGAGGACAGTGTCTTCCCCCATCCTCACAGGAGCCATCCCCAGGGCAGGAGCACCAGTACAGTGGCAATGGGTTGCACCTCCTGCACTTGAGGGGAAACCAGGATGCTCAGCAGGTAAATGCTCACTAGCAAGAATACTAAAATGGAAAGCAAACTCCTCTCTTCATCCTTATTGCAAAGATGAGGAAATGGAGACAAAAAATCAGGTCTCCCTGATAAACTCATGACCTTAATTATACATTCGCATCAAACATGATATTTTCCTCTGCTTCATGCTTTTAAAAATAGCTCTGGGAATGTGGTTTTTAAGTGTTTTAGAGATGATGACACAATATAACACAGGGCACTCCTTTCACTGTTCTGTGGATTAAAATAGAAGATCCAAAGTCCTACTTACTATAATGTTAATCTCCCACACAAAGACTATTTGTCTCTCTTCCCCCAGAGTGAATTACAGGCTTTGTTACTAAAATAGTGGATCAATTTGCAGATGTACCACAGTCATTGAAATGTGAATTCATATTTCTTGCAAATTTTTGTTATTTTATATTAGGAATACAATTTTTAAAGTTACCCAAGTCTCCCTTTGGGAACCTGATGCTGTAGAAATTTTTTTTATTATTTTGGGGAAGGTGTGCTCTGCAGAAAAAGGATATTTTGGCAACGTTTTGGCATACACTGTAGTAAAGAGAAGTTATAGTTTTGAAAGAGAAATAAGAATAAAACTACCATTATTTTTTAATTAAGCATATAGTTTATGTTTGTACTATGATTGATACTAGATTTAAGGGTCAACATATCAGGTTTGAGCCTGATACAGTAATTTTCTTTGAATCCTTACAGATGAGGCAAAGTGATCCTAATGGATCCTCATAACATTAACGGTGAAACTCTAGGACTTTGCTGATCACAGTGTCACTACCAGCTTCAATTACAGTAATTCGTCTCTGGTCAGATGGATCAAAATCTGGGTGATTTTAGTAACCAAATTTGAGTAAGAGTATACCCTTCTGTTTGAACTCCATTAGGATCAGAAACCTCTTTTTTCCTGAGCTACATAGTCACAATTATTTGTGACAGATGGACATATTTGGAACAGCTCCTGATACATTGATACATCTAATATCATGTGACATCCCACTCCTAAGGAGAAGGGAACACCCGAGATTTGTAGACGCTCAGTTGAAAAGGAACGACAAAAGTCAGAGGATCCACAAAACTTACAGAGTTTTAGCAGTAACTTACACACTTGGCATGGAAATTGGTATAAGTTAGTCCTTTATCTTCTAAGCACACATCCAGCTATCACTGTTTGAGACATGCTCATTGGCTCCTTATCTTCTGTGCTTCTACAGTAGTAAAGGAGGAACTGAAATGGAAATGATTTGAAAATATTGGTGAGATCATAGAGAGCTGTCCAGGTTTGACTGATTACATCTAGACATACAGTTCCTGATGCTTCGTCAATGTTGGGATGGAAAATTTTATTCATGAATCCTATGGATGGGGATTTGAAAGGATATTTATCAGAAGGTCAACTCTAACTTTCCATACAAAGAGAAAGGAGAAAGTTAAAATACTCTTTAAGATTAATTTTAAGGAACTTGGTATCCATTGAACAATATATTTAACAACAAAAATAAACAAAAGCTTTTAGAAACAAGTTAAGTCATCATCTGTTACCTCTCCCTGGATTCTAACCACAATAACATTACAGACTTATATGCTTTGCATCATGTTTAATTAATATGCCTTTGGAGGAGCAATGGCAGTGGCAGCAGGGAGCACCCCTGACACTCACTGAATTCCAATAAACATCTTCTGTCCTCCTGCAGACAGGCTTTATTTGACAAGTGCTTCTTTCTGGCTGATTAATATGCCTTGGGTCATGTTTATGGTTAGCATAGATACTTGTAGAGCAGATATGACTTATTACAACATGTGCCACTTGTAATGAAAATCTCATACTCTCCAAGAGAGGGAAAAAAGAAATAAGCAACAGCTTTATAAAGAAACATCTTTCAAGATGTTCTGCTTAGGCAATACCTAATTACAAGCATACCAGCATTTTATTTTCATTTGGGCAGAAAGTGATTACTTTTTGAGGCAGAAATGCTTTGTGTTAGAGAAATGCTATAAATCAAATCCAGTAAGTTTCTAATAGTAAGGTACTTGAGAAATGCTGCGTATTTAAGAGCAACACAGTCCTATTTGCAATGAACTGAAAAACTGAAATGACAGAGTCAGTGCTAAGGTCTCAGCTTTTTCCTTATTATCTGTGTTGTACAGTAATAGGTGAGGTGAAGAACAAAAAATGTCATTGTTTGAATCGGGAGCTCTCAGTGCTGTGTCTTTCATCAGTAGGTCACCTACCTGCTCTCAGGTTTGAAACTGCCAGCAATTATTTAAAGTTTCCATGAAGAAAAGGGAGGAAATTGGGCATATTGCCAGGAAAGCAAAAGCTGATGGGAGCTCAACTCTTCAAGACATACAGAAAGTATGGCAAAGTTGACTCCTTGAGTGCCATCATGGCACCACTGCTCACTCCTGTGAAGGAGCTCTTCAGACAGAAGGAAGCAGCCATCTTACTAAAAATTTGGAAACTGAAAGACTGCTGTTGATAAATAAATAGCGCTCAGGCTTCTCCTCTTCAGTTACCCACTTTCAGTTTTTCTTTTTCTAGAAAATATACTTTTATTTATGTTTTATTTGCAAATTTTTTTTCTTAAATTTAACAATAAAGGGAAGGTTTAATAGTAACAGTAGGAATTAGAGTATATTGACTCTCACTGTTAGAAAGGGGAATTAATCCAAATTGCGCTTCATGATTGAAGCCAAAATGCAAAGGTTAATTTTTAGAACTCTACTTTAAAGCAAAACTTCTTTATTATTAATGATAAAAGATTAATCTTCAGTTTATTGTTTTTCCTTCCATGAGGACTCAGATTTCTTTAAAACCTACAAAGAAAGAGACTATCCAATATGTTTCCCTCAAAAACACTGCTTGTAATTCTTTGTTGGGTTATGTGTATTGGGAATATATTTATCCAAAGCAATTTTTAAGTATTGCAAAATAAACAAATTATAGAATGAGAGAACAAGACTGGTTCTATGTAATTAACTCATCTTCTGTTTATAAAAAAGCTTTGTTGCCTTAAGATGCAGGGAAAAAAATAAAGGCAACACACACAAAATTGGACAAATATCCTTATCAAATAAGAGGAAAGCCAATTACACCAGTTTGTCTCGCATCACAGATGAAATGCCAAAAGAAGAAAATGATTGGAAATTAAAGGAAAAAGCCATTCACAAGTGCCACTTGACCACTGACATCAGCTACACTCATGCATTTGGAAGGATAGCAAGTATCATGGGCCACCAGAGAGTCTGTCTCACCAGCAGAAACCAGGGTAAGGTCTTTCAGTCTTTTACATGGATACATGGAAAACGGTGAAAAGTGAATTTTATTCTGTAGTCACATGTCAAGTAAAAGGTATTTCTTTATATATTATCCACTCTCCACTACATTCAATGGGAAACCACCTGACAAAAAGTACGTAATAAGGCAAGAGTGTTACAAAGGGAACTTGGATACTTCCGTTTTCCCTATCCATTTCAGTTCCAACAAAGCTACATTTAGTGTACCTTTGGCAACAAGAAATTAAGAAAACATAACAGAAACTGTCCCCTCCTTTGATTGTAAAATCTCAGGATTTTTGGAGCCTGAATCATAAGACTGAAGTGCAGATCTACATTTGTGCCTTTGAAAACATCTTCCATAGGTGAATTTGTGCCACAATTTATATTAACTCAAATAACAGCCAAATAGTTTATAAGTTCAGGAAACATCAAAAAGCAACCTTTGGTTTTTGGGTTGTTTAAGAGACATCCATTCCCAAGCTGAGCAAATGCTGATACTGCAACATCTCACAGGAGGAAGCCAGGCTGGGCTAACAACTGACATGGAGTTTTATGCCTGTCTTTAGCGCTTCTTGAAGGTGGAGCAACTCAGCCTGCTGAGCTCAGATGCTTTGTAACCATTATCTCAGGACAAGGCAAAATGGCTGTTAGTTCACCCCAGCTAAAAAAGATCAATCATCTGGAGAGGCCCTAATACAGCAAGGAAAATCAAGACAAGCAAAACTCCCATACTGCAAATTTTGCTTCTGATAGCCAGGGTAAGATTATCATACATGCTTTCCTTTCCCAGGGCAGTCTTTTTTATGCCATCCATCAAGCTGATGATAACTACAGCCTACATTTAGATCTCTTGAAATCCTTGCCCACATGAGCATTGAGTTTCGTTTTCTAGCAGAAAGAATGAGACAAAGAAACAGTCTCAGCATGCCAGAGTGGCTGGGATAAAGGCATTCAGAACTGTGGGCACTCTGTGGCATGTGCTCACACAAACAAGAGAGGGTGGCACAAAAGGAAGAAGAGCCAAGAAGAAGATGTACAGTATATAGTGGGAGGAATGTGTTCATCCACCCGAAACAGTGATGAAAGTGGAGGCTGAGGGGCCATTACCATGGAATTTATTCCTGACCTAAGCTCCCTGCACACAGCATTACTTTTTGTCTTTCTTCTCCATGCAATCACCAGAAACAACCCTCAGTTTGTTCTTCTATTTGTTATCAAAATACAGAAGTCCTAGTGAAGGTTCAAAGAAAAGGATCAAATTTATAAATGTATTTAGGATAAAAATGCAAATGATCACCTGCACAACTAGATCCACCTTTTCATATTTGGTGCACAGCTGCTTTCTACCTTCTATAAGCTGACAACAGAGAATCTGTTGCAAAAAATCTTTTCAGCTTTGAATTTCCTTGTATTGTTCCATTGTTGTAGATATTAAATAGTAGTTTTGAAAAAAAATAGTCATTGCTGAGTTTTATTTTATTTTATAACATTATGCATTCTAGTGAACATACCAAGTCCAAAAATCTTTAAGGTCCTTATGCCTGTTCTTTCAGGTTGTAAGATTGAGAGTGTGCAGCTGAAGCATTTCAAGAGGGCATTATTATTTCTTTAGTGCGTAGTTCCTGTTGATTTAGATCCTCTAGATAGCGTCCTTGGAGAATGCAGTATTGAAATGAAAAAAGACCCATCTCATGAAGTTGTACGTGCCACAATTTCAATTAAATTAGTGTATGGGAAATGGAAAAGAGTCTTGGATTGTAATTACCTTCTTCAACTCTGCCTTGGAAGGACCAAAGGAATTGTCAATATCTATACACTTGCAGAGTAACTTGAAAGATTAAATCTGATACTAAATTATCCTGACTACTTTATGCTAGAGAAAATAAAGTATTGAATGTATTGTTTGCATTTTGACTGCAGACTATAGATCCATTTGGTCCAAGTACTACTTACGACTTATGTTAATGCATACACTTCCTTAACTTAAAAAAGACCTCCAAACCAATTTTTTATCTAACAGCCAATAAAACCAAGTTCAGGGAAGAGAATCTTACATTGTGAAAGCAAACATACAAAAGGCTGAAGAACATTTATCATGAGATACATCACAGCAAAACAAACCCCCATAAATCTTTTAAAGCTCTTTACTAAAGAGACTACAAGCGGATTTTGACATGCTAGTTTTTTTGCCAAGTAACTGCAGTCTATCAAGATGTTAGAACTACTCTTAAAGGTTTTTCTTGCTTGCTTATTCTCTGACAAATTGATGGGCAAGAAAATTTCAGGCAAAAGCATCATATATTCTACTGTTAGTGACTTAAATAACAACGTAGAATCTTTGCAGGTGTTTAACATCTTTGACTCAGATTCAGTCACAAACAACTTTAACTGATCTTTGCTATAATTGTATGCTAAGATTTATAGAAGCTTTAATTGCTAGTAGGATTGACATTTGTTTTCCAGAAAGACTCTTTATTCACAATGAAGTCTTACTTATAAATCTAGGATTTGGAAGTGCAAGAGGAATGCACTCACCAATTTGTCCTAGTGATTTGGTTTTCAAAATCAAAGGCTTCCTCCAAAGTTAGATGATCTGATAGTTTTTTAAAACAATGCCTAAGGCCCTCTAGCCCTCGAGTGGTGTGATTCCATGTGTTAGAGCTTACATCAGGGCAACTGCAATTTGGTTTAGGCAGTCTGAGGATAAGAAAAGCAGGCCTCCTTCCAGAGCCAGCCAATTCTCATAGTCTGAATAGCTTTATTTCTAACCAGACAGAGAAGGACATTTGTTGTGCTCAAACCTCACTGAGAAATCTCAAGGCAAACGCAACCAATCTCTCAATACTTGAGCAAGCTATTAAAGTTAGCCCTGGCTTTACAGACCAGGGCTAACTCTAAATAGCCAAAGTAGTCAATCAACTAAATTTACCTCCATAAGCATTTAACTTCAAGGACCTCTACAGAAAACAGCTACATCATAGACTACTCCGCCCAACTGAAATTTCATATGCCCTAACTCTGCTTGCTTCTCCATGTTTACTCCTACAAAGTGTTTTGTATATCTCTAGTCACTTCACTGACAAAGATGAAAATGGTTGTTATGGGAATTGTTATTATGTTTATTTTGGATTGACTTTTCCATTAGCTTGACTTTAGAAGTCAAAACATTGATGCTTCATGTACGAAGTAGCCAGGATGGTCTTCAAAGTAAGGGCATCCATACATACAGGGTTGCCACAGAGCTTGTTTTGGCTAAACAGAGAAGGGTGCACAGCTCTAGGTAGATGATACTTCTTTCTTATAAAGAAAGAGGAGCTCAAAAGTGTTGTGCAGTCTTCAATCATACGTTTTTATATGCTGAGAATAAAGCCAGAGAAAGCCAATCTAGAGCTCTGTAGGTTAGTAGGTTAAGAGGTTGTGTTGGGATCTGCACATAGCATCATAAATGGTGGGTAAGTGCACACACAGAAGAGGAAAATGGGGAGAATTGTCTTTGTACAGATGTAGCAAAAAAACTCGCAACCAGAGAGAAAATTTTCCTAGGAGTAGAAGTAATTAATCTTTGCAAAAGCTTGTCCAATGAAATGGCAAATTTATCACTACTTGAGGGCTTTAAATAGAGTGTGTTTTCAGATATGCTCCCTTTCAGCTTTAAAATATTAATCTCTACAGGATTCACTTATATAATGTGGAAACTAATCCCCTCCTCTGTGGAAATTCTTAGGTAAAGTTTTGTGGCCTCCTGTCAGGCAAACAGCCAGATCAGGCCATTGTAATGCTACTTCCTCCTCCATCCCTCCAAAATTTAAGCAGTGTGTATTTTATAACTGGTACAGAAGGGAGAAGGGAAATTACTATTATCTATCTTGAAAGCAATCTTACAGCTTCTCTCAGACAGATGTTTCCAAAATCCCAAATAGAATTTCTTCTTAATTCTTAAGAAAACTAGCAACCACCTAATTTCTTTTTGGTTTTGAGAAAACTATTCTTCTTCCCTGTTTCAGAAAAGAGGACAGAAAATTCCACACCAGTAGTAATTAAGGGAACAAAACTCACTGTTATTGTAGCAAATGTGCCCCAATATATTCTTAGTAAGGATACATATAACTCTTTACTATAGACAGCAAATAAATTCCTTTTTCTTTGACATGCTCCTGGTTATGTCCCTGGGAACTGGAGGACTTCTTGAGACTTTAAAGCAAGTTAACACATAGGATTTAGCCAAAACTTTCCAAATATAGCTAGCAGAGTGGTTGCTAGGAAAATCAGCTCAAACACAGGTCATTCTGGCCTGAATCTTGGATGAGAGGTTTCCCCAGCTCACGAGTACCATGCCCGAACAGGCTGTGCTGTAGCAAGTAGATCACACTAAAAGGTAATTTCAACAAGATGTCTGGCAGATGAATTCCCACTTTCACAACTATCTCAATGGGCTACTAATGTAAAATAATCCTCTCCGTAATGAGAAGGACAGGAATGCACAGAGCAGCTAGTAAGGAATCCTACATGCAATGCAGAAAACACGAGGTACAAAACACCCTTGCTGCCCTTCCCCAGGACTGTGGTTATGCTGTGCTTACTCCCACCCACGAACACTGTGGTGGCATTTGATCAGCACTGACCCAGAGGGTGAAGAGCTGTCACTGAAATCAGTGATGTTCCAACTGAGTCTCCTTTGTTCTTCTGAATCTTGTCATTTAAGTTTCAATTCAGCCAGGCAATGCTTTGTTTGAGGTCTGATGGGAACACAGGAAAATGCAGCGTAATGTACGTGTTTTAAATTTGAATGTCTGAAGTGCCATAAAATTAGACTCTTGCCAGGGATAATCACCATAACCATTCCTTTTTCATTGTATTTTCACAAGATTGTTTCTACAATACTTTAGGAGGGTTGATAAAAAAATGTGGAAATGTAATCTCATTACAGAAGATGTGAAGTAGCTAAGGACACAAACTTTTGCAATTACATCTTTGAAAAGGCATACATTGCTATTATTAATGGGAGTTCAAACCAATTTGAATTAAATGCATGGGATATTCATTCACATCTACTTAAAACCAGGATATAAAGCCCATGGGAAACATTGCTTTAACAATGTTTATTTTTTAAGATACATCTATTGTTGCTTTATAAAACCACTGGAGTATCTGGGCAACTGACAATCTGAAAATAAGCCAGGCAATGCTTTGTCTGGGATTCGATGGGAAAGCAGGAAAATGCATGATTTACATATATTAAACTTAAAGATCTGAAGTGGTTTCTGAAAGTGGCCTCTCTGAAAGATTGTAGCCAGGTGGGGATTGGTCTCTTCTCCCGGGTAACAAGTGACAGGACCAAAGGAAATGGCCTGAAGTCACACCAGGGGAGGTTTAGACTGGATATTATAAAAAATTTCTTCACAGAAAAGGTGGCCGGGCATTGGAACAGGCTGCCCACAGAAGTGATGGAATCACCATCCCTCCAAGTGTTCAAAAAGTACACGAATGTGACAGTAGGGGATATGGTTTAGTAGTGAACAAGGTAGTACTGGGTTGACAGTTGGACTCAGTTGCCCTAGGATTTTTTTCCAAACTTAATGATTCTATAATTCCATGAAAATGAAAGCAACCTCTTCCCTATTTGTGACATGCAGCTCTACTTCAAGGAAGCTCACATTTTCTGAACACAGCAAGAACAGTTTTTATTTACAGATGCACAGTAAAGTGCTAAAACATCTTTCAACAAGACAGTTAGCTTTCAAATTTCAGCAAGGTCCATCTCCCAGTGATCGGTTCCCAGCTTGAGCAACAAGCAGCTTCTCCTTTCAGACAGAGAAGACAATTCCACTCATGTATGACAGGCAGCTCTCCTCTATCACCACATACTTTAGCAAGCTACAGTGCACTGCCAAATATAGTGGTGCCCTCTAACACCCCAAAGTACCCACTCATTTCTGCTCCTGGTAGCCTTGCACACTCCTAGCTATGGCAACAGTACAATGACAACGATCTGTACTAATCTTTTTCCTCTTGTTTCCTGTTCATTGTACCCAAACAATCCCTGAAGCTGAAGGAACAGCATGAGGTCCTGAGTATATTCTGAGATTAAGCACAAAAACTGGCAAATTAAGGGCATTTTAGGTACATAGGGCTATGTAGCATAGCATTTCTGTCTCATGGAGAGATTATTACTGTTTGCTAAATGACGTTTGCTAGCAAAATCAATTATCTGCATCCATCTAAAGTATACTTTTAGGGATGTTTTTCTCTAAAGATGCCTCAGTTGACATACAGATGTCACTGGATTGAAAACAAAAAGCATGTCCTATATAAGAAGGGATTAGCAAGGAAAGCAAAGGTTTTTGGGGAAAAAAAATAGGATGGTGAATATTGACAAAGAATTTGAGATAACTGGAAGCAGTAATTTTCAAGTTCTGGGCTTTAGAATTTTTCATTACACAAAAATGTATGCCAACTACTACAGGGCCAACACATACTTGAGCATTTTTATTTCCTGCACTTTGGCCACAACAACCCCTTGCAGTGCTACAGGCTGGGGACAGAATGGCTGGAGAGTAGCCAGATAGAAAGGTACTTGGAAGTTTGGATTGACAGGAAGCTGNCTCTCTACAACTACTTGAAAGGAGGTGGTAGCCAGGTGGGGGTTGGTCTCTTCTCCCAGGCAACCAACAGTTAAGACAAGAGGGCACGGTCTAAAGCTCTGCCAGGGGAGGTTTAGGTTGGATATTAGGAAGAAATTATTTACAGAGAGGGTAATCAGGCATTGGAATGGGCTGCCCAGGGAGGTGGTGGATTCTCTGTCCCTGGAGGTATTTAAGAAGAGACTGGATGTGGCACTCAGTACCATAGTCTAGCAACTGTGGTGGTAGTGGATCAAGGGTTGGACTTGATGATCTCAGAGGTCCTTTCCAACCTGGCTGATTCTAGGATTCATATGTGCATCATACAACTAAGAGCGAATATTTCAGAAAATCACCATCTGTCAGTCTCAAAAGCATACTTACTTTGTTTTTCTTAATTTGTTCTCCATTTTTTTCTTTTTAAACAGCAATAAATAGAACGAATATTTGAAGAAAGTAAGAATGCTGTGAAATTTAATAATAAAGCAGCAAAAGGAAATCTGCTAACTTTCTAAGGAACTACACTGCTTAAAACAATTACATCTTTCGAACAGTCAGCCTTCAAGTTTCATTTTGCTCTGTCAGACCAGACACAAAAGTTTCACAAACAGAAAAAAATATCAAAATAAGACAATTTAAAGATGAGCAAAACTTGTTCTTCTACTAAAACTTAACATACAATACATATTTTAAAAAAGCAAGGATATTATAGCTAAATCAGTTACTAAAACAAGCAATCAGCCATGAGAGAATTTGAAGTTTTCTAATTCTCGGAAAGAGTGTTGCAGGAAACCCTGAAGTTATGATTTCAAGCAGCATTGCACTAAACAGCTGGTCACCTCAACAAGACAGCACAGGACTGCCACCTTGTGAAAAACAAAAAACATCAGAGCAAAAACAACAGCACAAAAACCTTCCCCTGCTTTTTAAGAGAAGTAATCCATCTAAAAAATCTCTAGAAAATTAACAGATTAAAAAATCTTTCAGCATTGCTTATGGTATAAAATTCCTGCTAATTTTGAACATGAACACGTGTTGTCAAAGAACTTTAAGGAAATGAAATACAGAATGCTCACCAAAGCCAGAAAGTACAGTTCATGACATAAACTATTATCTTCCTGAATAACAAACTATTTTTAACTAGAAGAGAAAAAAAAAATTGTCCAATTATTTGTCTTTTTTTCCCCTACCTTAAAACAATTCAGCCATGCTGTGACTGTTCAGCTATTTTCATTATTCCCACTTACTGAAAAATTATCTTCTTTCTCTCTGAGAAGAAACGAACCTGAGCCTTTATTTTTAAGCAGCCATTATGGAAACGTTAGCTATGTTATTTATCTTGGATATTTCAACAAATTAGTGTGATTTTATTCTAAACGGATAACTAATAAAATTTACAAGAAATTATAATTTTAATGCTGTTGTAAGACATTTCATTGCCAAACGACACCTCCTGAGGAATTAACCTAAAGTAAGCAATTATGGTTCTATTGAATCTAGAAGACCTTGGCAACTTAAACCAGGATAAAGAGTCCTTTCTGTCTGTGTTTAAGGAAAACAGCTAATAATTTACAAATATTAAAATATTATGGATTTAAATGGATTTAAACAGTTCTACTGCTATTTGTCAAAGTCCTAGGAGATACTGATGGAATTTGGACACCTTTCTTTATGAATAATCATGATATAACAACCTTGATTTCTGGACTGAATTGGCTAACACTGAATATTACCCGCAAACACTCTGAGGCTCATCAGCAAAAATTAGAACATCGCTTTACTCTACATTCTCCTTTCATACTTTAGTAATTCCTGGACTTTTCTCTTTAAATAAACTTATATCAACTCAGCCTGCTTTTAAATTAGCAAAATACATTAAGAATAACTGCACTCCTAAATTAAATATAGTAATAAATCCCATGATAAAAAATTACCCCATCTTCTAATATTGGTTAAAAATCCCCAACAGGTCACAGACATCTCTCTAAATGCAATTTTTCTAGTGTCCTGAGATGTGGAGCTCATTAGAAAGGTATTGTGCTCTAAATTTTGGTGAACTTTTTGCATTCTTTTTTCTCTACAAAAGAAATGCTTTAAAATTGTACATATTTAAATCCAGTACTTTTCACCTGAAACATAGCTGCTATCTCTGTCAAAAGTAGGAAGTGTGAACAATCTCTTACCAATGTTGACAAGCAAAGGCATTCAGAAAACAGCAGCAACAGACATATTGGATAAAATACCTGTGGATTATATGCATCAGAGTTTTTGCAAGGAAATGTTTTTTGTCAA
Organism: Pachyramphus minor; assembly: GCA_013397135.1. Lineage (NCBI taxonomy): Eukaryota > Metazoa > Chordata > Aves > Passeriformes > Tyrannidae > Pachyramphus > Pachyramphus minor. The sequence continues at coordinate 543,414 of VYXB01000675.1, read as the reverse complement.
GCGAATGAACACCTGCTCCTCTACATAAAGCCAGAAAAAAACCCTGGATCTAGAATACAATTCAGAATGCTAGCCAGACCCCCACGACTTCCCACGTTACTATTCCAAGTCAGTAGTAGTATTTCAGGGCACAAATGAAGTTGTACTTATGAGCAAATGCTCTTTACGTTATTTAGAAATTTTTTTTTGGTATGGCATAAAAAAACAAAACTGGAAGCAGAAGGCACACAAGACTTCCCCTCCCAAATCCATCATACTAAAATCACAGGAAAACATTCTGGACACTGCAAGAAACACACTGGATTCTTGAAAAGCAACCCAGTTTGGGTTTCTATTGTCCCTTCAAATTCATGAAGTAAATAGGGAATGATTGAAAATGGCTTTCCCTATGGTACACACATTGGCAACAAATTACCAGGCTGGCAAGAAGCAAACAACAAGCTGACAAACATCCTAAATTCAATACAAACACACCTACTCATTGAAGAGTGGTTTAGGGTTTCCTTAGGAGAAACAGGGTTGCAAAGACATTGGTCAGGATAATCTGAGTTCACCACATTCATTGTAGTGTTAGTAAAGGGAAGGAATTGAGCCAGGACATTGATCTGCATATTGTAAAATAAAAGAATAACAGTACTGACCTTCTGAGAAATAATCCCATTTCAGAGTGACTTCAGTGGCAATAACATGATATGTTTGCATAAATTTGGCTGCAGTATTTTCCTTACAGGACGATAATGAATTTAAAGAGGCTACACAGTACATGAAGTTTGGGACACCACCCTCCCCATATTGTAGCCATCAAATATTTTTGAGTCTTAATAAAGTCATTTACTGACAGGGACCATTACACCCTTCATTTATTCTGATGATAATGCACACTAGATGCTTTTAAATATATATATATACACACAACACACACTGTATTTTACCTTAGTAAAACAAAATATATACACCCAAGTCCTATGAGATATGTATAAATATGAAAAACATTTAAAAGAACAATTCAGTAATGCCATTAACACTTCTTGAAGATTACACATCAAAGATCTTTGAAACACTCAGCTCAACCTGAGAGTGCACTCAGAGCCAATTTCAGTACAAACCTGTGAACAGAGAACCACAGGACATAGGAGCCTGATTATTTAAGAGGGTATTCACTGGGCTGTAATCCACTGTGGAACCACTCATCGGACATATGTAAATGACTCTGCTTCTAACAGGCCACATTACCAACTGCAATTTACCTTTTGTTGTACAGTAACATTTATTCCCCAAAGAAGGTACACGCGCACAGCCTCCGCTGTGTTTTATAAATATAATTTTGAAATAAAATGCTCAAAATGCTCTAATGATTTAAGAGCCTACACTGTGTTTGCAAAACTAATGTAAGCATTTACTGACAAAAAAAGTAATGAAAATTCACTGGGATGTAGGAGGTTTTGAAAACATTGTACTTTAGCAGTGGTTCATACCTTGACCATTAGAAAACCTAGAAGAAAGTGGCCTGATCCAAAGAATAGACATGCACACAGATAAGTAAACATAATGGTTGAAAGTCTTTTTTCAAAGGGAAACTTCTGAAACACAAACTGTTGTACCTTCAAGGGCATGTTATATAATATTTTATTATAATGAAAAATGGCTGTAAACATCTCCCTCATTTTACATCAATTACAGAAAGGCGTTCTTCCACTTCTCCTCATACTGAACTTGTTAATTCTCATAAATTCAATGTATGGAATATCTTCACATTATACAATATCAAATCTCGCATTCAGTTGCAAGAACATAAGCAAAGAGCTTACTACCCCAATTCCAACTGGGGAAAGTAGCCTTTACATGATGCAAAACATACTGTTTCATTCCAGAGTCCAGTCCTGAAACAGAACTGGGTTTTCCTACCTATAAAAGTATTCAAAAAAGTTACCACATAAACCTCTGTATTTCATCACTATTTTCCCACTGGAATGTTCTGTTTAAAAAAAGATATAAAGTTACAGCATTTACTACGATATAAAAAGCCAGCTCCAGAAATTGTCTATACAAAGATGGAAATGGAATATTGAGCCTATATATTAAGAATGGCAAAATAAAGTAACGAAATTCTAGCAATTTTTGAGGAACTGTGACTGCTAATAAGCACACAAAATACATTAAGATCCAGAATATTGATTTTGATTTTAGTGTATCAGTAAAAGTCCAGCCAGCAAATATATAGAATGGAACTAATACATATTTTACAAGCTCGTGTCTTTGGAACACTTTTCTCCAGACATAAAATGTGTAATGTCTGTTATCTGCTAGTAAATACTTATGAACATAGGTAAATTTCCAGATCAGGAATAAAGAGATGGCGGTGATTAAGCTGTACTGCACCGGGTGTTTTTGCAATGACAGAAGGAACCTCCTGATTTTAGTAGGGGTCAATAAATGAGGGAATGAAAAAAAAACAGTAAAGGACAGAAAATAGAACAGCTGAGGAAAGTGCAAACAGGCTTCATGGCTACTTCTGTCACCAACAACTATTCCACCATTGATGTAGACAAAACCAAAGAAGACAGTTACTAATATGATGTATGGCCAAGTTAAAGCAGTAAGTGTAACTAAGTTTTTAGGTGATATGAGATATTTAATAAGAAACTGCAATATTCTGGTAAAATCTGAAAATGATCCTTTCTTGGAAGAAATTTTTTCATCTTTCTTCTTCTGTAATTCAGTCTTCCAGGCTTCATTTAGCTTTTCTGCCACAACATTTCCAGCACAAAAAACTGTCCACACAATATTTGTCTGACGAAACATGAAGCCACAAAATCCTAGGAGAGCTGATGTTTTATGGTTACCATAAAGGCACATTAGATAGGCAAAGAGGGTAAAAAATACTGAACCTGGATCTGTATAATAAAGAAATGTAAAAAAGTAAAGGGTGGGAAACATTGCAAGAATTAACGCAGACAAGATTCTCTGGAAGCCAGACACAGCCTAGAGAAGAAGCAGAAAAATGTGGTTAGCCAATGTCCAACAAAACAAAATAACAAATTAAAATTTGTATCATTCTTGAGAATTCCGCTAACACAATATAATATCTCCTATGCTCTTTGGTTCCATTACTGCACAAATACTCTATTTTTGTCAATCTCCTGCAATGTTAATATAGTATTGGACTACATAATGTTAAAATCCAAGTGAAAGTACAGGACATTACTGCAGGCTAGTTAAAAACATGGCAACAAAAATATACCAACTTCTTTCATATGTCAATTGTGCACATATTTATGGCATTAAAATCATGATAGCAGCATAACTGGCCCCATACCTAGGATAAAAGAGCTACGCTAATGGGCAAAAGAAAGTAAAATCAATGTTTTATGCCCCTGCAATCTCATCATCGGCTTCTGCTTATCTGTGAGACAGAACCATTCTATGCCTTTAATATCACTTCTTTTGAACCCAGTCCACGAGTGGCCAGCTCCAAGCTTCTAATCTTCAGGGAAGCTTTTATTGTTTATCCTTATTGTAATTCATGAGTTAGAAAAGAAACTTTAAAAAAGGTGGGAGACCATGCAGTCAAAACTCCTCCTAATTATCCCACTCATTATATGATGCAACATAAATCACAATATCAAAAAGTTTTGCATGATGTCCCTGAATGATGTCACGTGGTGTGAAACAGCCACTTACCACCTTACCAAAAAAAGGAATAGGCAAAATGTTGAGCTCAAAGAAGTGCCAAAAATACCACTACATTTCCCAATGCTTAGCCTACTGTCACAAAACCTTTTTTTACATTTATATTTCCACTTTCAAGTATAAAATTCAGTGTTCTGAAAATGGAAACAATTTATTGGATTTGATCTCATTCTGTACAGTCTTATCATGTGCTTAAACATGAAGAGACTCCTGGCAGAAAATACATCAAAAGAAATTTTATTTATAGAAAAAAATGGTCAAACACTAAATAACTTTACTAAAGTTAAATATTTTTGTATAGACCATTAAACACTGAAACAATTTACCTACTGCATTCTCCAGAACTTTAAATATACAACATTTTTGTATCCAAGTTGAACTGTTATGGTCTAGATGTGTGGGCAGCTAGACAGGTAAAAACTGTCCCACTGTACCCAAAGGACAGTAACAATTGGAGTATCACAGGATCTATACTGACACCTGTCCTGTTTAATGTCTATGACTAGAAGACAGCAAAAGTATACTGTCATCAAGTCTGTAGTTGACACTATTGGGTCCCACTTGGGTGGGACCAAGCAACTTGCTAAAGAGCAGAGGTGCCACACAGATTACACAGACAGGCTGGAGGAATGGAGCAACAAAAATATTACAAAATTCAAGAAGGACAAATCCAAATGCCTGCAGCTGAAAGGGAAGAAATCCCCACAATAAGGAGCTGCTGCGGTGTGGAAAGGTACCTGAGGGTCTTCACAGTTATTGAGGTGAACACGGGCTGGCAGCCTGTCCTGGAACTAACGAATAGCAACAGTCTCCTGGACTTCATTAACAAGAGTAGATCAAGAGAAGTTACTATCCCTCTTTACTTGTTAGGCTGTACCTAGAATACCACGTCCAATTTTGTGCCCTGATAAAAAAAGCCCTAGTAAATTGTAATGGTGGAGAGCCACCAAGACAGCCTGGGGCTGAAGAACCTGCCCTGAGAGCAGAGGCTGAGGCAGCTGGTCTTGTTCAGTCTTGCAAACAGATGGCCTGGGGTTCCAAAGAGCAGCCTACCAATACCTCTAGGATGTCATCAGGGAAAGAGAGCCAGGCTCTCGAAGTGCTACACAGTTAGAGGACAAGAGGCAACAGGAATAAACTGAAATGTGAAGTTCAGACTGGATTTAAGGAGAATCCTTTTCACCGTGAGGCCAGTCAGTCATGAAGCAGATTGCCCAGAGAGGTTTTCCAGGCTCCAGTCCTGAGCAATCTATCTGATCTCAAGACTGGCCAGCACTGGAATAGAGGGTGGTCTTCCTAAGGTCCACTCTCAGTCATTCTCCAATTTTTTGCAACTTTAATTATTGACATCAAGCCTGGTATCATTCTAAAGATCTGGTTTTAGTTTAAACACAGCTCACAGGCCTGCAGGATTCAGAAGTTGAAGGTTTCTGAAGAGTCTTAAGTAATTTCAACTAGATGAGCATTCAGACCTTTGGATAGTAAGCCTGTATGCATACTAACTAACCTTTATTTCATTATAGTTATGTGAAAGAGTAAATTTTTAGAGTATTGCACCTTGAGTGAGAAAAATCAAAATAAAAAAAAATTTAGAGAAAAGGAATATGCCTCCTTGGCCAAACTGGTGGTAGTACTTACAGCCATATAAAACTGAGGACAACTCACATATGTAGTATGTAGTGAAGGGGATGTATACTAAGCCATCAAAGTTGCTTGTATGAGAGCATAAAATTATTTTACTTTGACCATACCTTATTCTTCTGATGGATCTTGAACACAAGCAAATACAGTAAGTAGAAGTTCCCAGCGCTGAAGAGGAGGTTGATAAACCTGAGCATTCCTACAGAGCACACCACGTTCCCGGTCCATCCGAGGAGCCACGCTGCCGGCTTCACTACCCCCACCGAGACCAGATACAGGCCGGGCAGCGTGGTGATCATGGGGTCCCACTGCACGGCCGAGAGAGACAGACAGACAGAGACAGAGGGTTATGGAGCAGCTCGCACAAAAGGGGCTAGAGCCGCGCGGTGGGTCGGGCACACTACCCCCGCCACGGCCCGCTCTGTCAGCCCGGCTGTTCAGCGGGATTCTGGTATTATTACACTGGAGGTTTTGAACGCTGTGTGTCCTGGTGCTGCTGCCCCACCAAGCGACAAAAACAGCGTTCGGGCAACAAGGCCGGCAGGTGAGTCCCTGCGTTCAGAGACCCCCGACGCCGAGCGGCAGCTACGCTGCTGCTGCAGGGATGCTGTAAGGATCCTGACCTGCAGGAAGCGGCCGTGGCAATAGGCCTGCGCCTGCGGGACGTGGAACACCTCGTCCATGTAAGGCCCACGCTGGCGGCGGCTGACGGCCGCGAAGAGCAGGCAGGACAGCAGGAAGGCGCCGCTAATGGCCCCGGAGAAGCCGTAGGCCTCGGAGCGCTCCATGCCGCCGCCGCCGCCGCGCCGGCCGGGAACGGGCCGCCCTTCCGGGGAGGGACGGCGGGAGGAGCCGGCGCGTCCCGTCCGCGGCTGCTGCTGGGCGGGAAGGGGTGCGGGGGTGCGGCCGCCCCTGGCTCGCAGGCGTGAGGGTTCCTTGTGGGAAGAGCTGAAACCCCGGTCGGAATGGCGGGGTGTTGGTAGACCCGTGTTTTCGGCGGGACAGGCGGTCACCTCTCCATGTCCCCAGGATGGAGCGGACGCACCAGCTGGAGCTGTTCCCTAACTACAACGTCAAGCTGCTTCTCTTCCGACACGTGAAAAATGCCGCTGCTCTACGGAAAAAAGCCATGGAGGGATCCATTGAAGGAGCACTGATAAACCCTGCGATGGTGAGTGACCCTTTGTGCCGCCCTGTTTGCGTGGAAATCCTCGTGGGAGCTCAGGGAAAAATGACTTGTGCTTGTAGTCGCTGTCACACGACTTTATTTGCCTTACATTTCCTCCGCACTCTGCTCAAATGCAGCTTCTGTGATTTCATTATTGCGTCTTACAGCATAAGGGTTCGGCTGTGTAAAACAAAGAGCCATGGCAGGATTGGCAAAACAATTAATTTCACGTCCTGCCAAATCAATGGCCTTGATTAATTTCATATCCTACTTGGTGGAGATATTTAAATCTACTTCATGTGTAAAATGTAATGCTACTTGCTTCATGCTGTCAAACATGTACTATTTGGACCCTTTTTTCTCATTTAAACTCATAACTACTTTCAGAATCTAGTCTTTTTTTGTTAGAATTAGGAAAGCAGTAGTTAGGGAAGGGGGAGAAAGTAATGGGCAATTTATTGACATTAATGTGATACTTTTTTCAGAATATTTCAGTAACCTGATTGAGAGAGTGTAATCGTTATTTTTATGACAAGTATCTCCTCATGCAGGAAATAAACACATTGACTTCGGAAGAGCAAGAATTACTAAAATACTGTTTCGTTCACTTCTATGATTGCAATCATAGAAGGCAATCAAAATTAAGTGGTCGGGATTTTTTTCAGATTTCAAAACAGTATGTTAAATGTCTGTGTAACTGTTTCTGTTGTATTTTACAGATTGTAGATCCTTTTCAAATTCTCGTGGCAGCCAACAAAGCAGTACATCTACAAGAGACAGATAAAATGAAGACCAGAACTCTCTATGCAGAAATTATTTTCAACCTTTCACCAAACAACAATGTAAGATTTACTGAATAAATTTCTTTTTTTGCCAGAGCTTACTAAGATCCATCCATCCAAACTAAATATATGTATTCCTTTAACAGTTTACCTGCCTAGTAATAGAAGTTACTGTTATTTTTAATAACACTAATATGCTATTATTGTTTGTTGCTTGTCAGACTTGCATTAATGTAAAACATTTGTCAGTTTATATTCTTGGTGTGTTTGATGCAGTAACTTAAAAGATTGCTTATATGTAGTGAGAAAATCGCTCATAATATTTTGATATTTTTTATATTTTCTCAGATTTCAGATGCATTTAAAAAGTTTGGCATTTCAGACAGTGACACAGCAGTACTCATTGTTCTGCTGGACAGCTTCAAAACTGTAAATCTGGAAGATATAGCATCTCAGGTGGAAGGCCAACAGGTTTCTCTGGATGAACTCCCCCAGCTAACAGACACTGCCAGAGTTAAAAAGGTGTGTAGTTAAAAGAGAAGACTGGTGTAGAGAAAGGGGATAGTTTATTTAATTGTCTGATTAAATGTCAATGGATGTAATTAACTAGAATCTATATTTCTTTAGCACAACTGGAAACTTGTTTTAAGTGATCTTGATTACTTATTTGTTAAATTTTTTTAGTTGAAATAAGTTCCTGTTGTCACACCCCAACATGACAAAGTTTAAGTCCTCAAATTATTAACATTGTCATAAAAATAAATTCCAGGCACTTTTGCTTCCTGTTTTCTCAGTCAAATATCCATTTAATTAAAAATTTCAGTCCTGAATAGTTTCATAATCTTAGGCACATAAATAGCCCCAGTATGGGTGGCTAAAATAAAAATGTGCTGATTAGCTGTTAGGAGCTTTCTTAGGGCATGTGTGCTCTTAACTGATTACCATGTGGGAGATAGGTATTTTGGAGCATCTGTGTTCTACATGATAAAATTCAAGTAACTTAAATGATCTTGATTGCGTCCATCAAAGTAATGATAGGAGACATATGAATGAAACTGGACAAATCATAGCATTTAACACGTGGAGCCATAAGTGCTCCTCTCATTCAGTTTCTTGATTTCCTTGGTCTTGCAGTTTCAGAATTTGCTTGGTTCCTCAGTCCCAATTTTGTCTTGCAGTCACAACAAGATAGGAATTTCCAAAATTCCCAATGTAAGAATGGGGGAGAAGGGAACATTTTTTCACGTGTATGTATTTTTAGAAGATATGTGATAATTTTTTTCTTCCTTATACAGCTTTTCTGTTTTTCTTGTTCTTTTTTTCCTGCAGATATACAAAATTACTCCACAAGAAGAAAAAATCAGCACCTTATTGGATAGTGTTGTTTGCAGAATGTCAACAAAAGATGTCTTATGAAAACGTGGAAATAAATTTTTTTAAAGGAAAAAGGACCTTTTAAGGTGTAAAAACAGTTCATTGCGGTTCATCTTGCATTTCAGAAAAAGTGGAGTAGTACTGACTAGTTTGATGACATCTGAGCTTTAACCAAACTTGGTAATCTTATCTGTGTTCTAAGCACAGAGAGCAATTCTGCCATGCAAAGCAGAATTTGCCATTGGTATTTCTGTCCTTTTTCTTGACGAGGGAAAAGTGCCAGTACTCTAAGCTGAACATAAACAGAAGGATTGGAAATTTGTACTTACATTTCTCTTTCATCAAATATTTGGCTAGTCCTAGACAAGATTCAAACAGTCTAAATAATTTTTATTAACCTTCCCCCATTTTTTTTTTTGTACACCTGATGGTGTACAGGATACAGCCAGAAAAGGTGTCTTTATGGCCCAAGTATTGCTGATGAACTGGAAAAAGGAAGGTTTCCATAAAATATCAGCAGCATCTCCTTGTGCTAATGGTGTAGAGCACTTTAGTGTTGGTGTTGAAGGATAATGAGTCATGCTTTTACTTTATAGCACTGGATTATACACAGTGATCATGACTTCCTAGGGGCTAGTTCCAGGTGCAGAATTCACAGACAAATTTGCACCATACATTTATTCACTTCAAATCATCAGTACAACTTACATAGCATTCTGAAAAGATCATGGAACTTGTTTTGGATTTTTTGAACTGGTGTTAGGAAAGATCAATAAAGGGAAGTAGGAAGACTATTGATTTTCAGTAGTCACCAGGTCCAAGAGCCCTGCATGAGTATCATTTAATCACACACAAGGCAACCAGTTTAAGTAAAACTACTGTCCTAATTAGGTAGAAATCCATACTGTTTGTTATTGTTATACTGCATTGTTTTTCTGGGACGTGCTAAAACTGTATAGTTATCTACACTTTTTTTCCTAACATTCTCTGAGGTATTAGGATTTGTGTACTTACAAGATACTTGGAAGAGTATGCCCCACATTCTTACATGTAGCGTTTGGGAAAACAAAATACATTTTGACAGAGAGATAAGTGAGTTAGAATTGAAATGTTGTCCAGTAGAGTAAACAGACCAGTGAACTGACATATAGACCTACTTCTGTGGTGTTTCTGTATTTAATATGGAAATCCCTAAATTCTGTTTTGTATTTTGATTTCGTTAAGTTTTCCCTCAGTTTAAACGCAGGAGTATAAATACCATCTTTTTCTTACCAACCAGACCAATGGCAAATTTAGTTACCAAGTACCAAGGGAATTCCAGGATTTATCAAAAGAAAAGGTTCAGGAGAAATGACTTCTTGCTTTAAAGATGGTTTTACAGAATGCATCATCCTCTCTAAAGAGAAATGTGAGGCAGTAGTAAAAAATGGAGCTTGGAAGGGCTTGCGTCTTTTAGAAAAAATGTGTCTAACATCAGCATGTGAGGATGACCATGGAAAATAAAAGACTTGTTTTCTTTTTCTGACAGTCCAGTTGGTACATGGAATATATCATAAGATTTACTGGCTGAACTGCAATGGTTTTGGTAGCTTAAAATAACAGCAGACAGGTTTGCTTAAACCACGGCCTTTTTTGAACATGTGTAAAACATCCATCCAGTCTCTTTAATATAGGAGAAATAGTAATAAAATGATCACTACATAAAAGTTTTGATGCACAAGTTGTGAAGTGGGGGTTACAGTTTCTACTTCTTGTTGGTCTATTCCATTGGTGTAGAAATATTAAATAGTTTGTTACTGTTGACGTAAGTTAATTTGGGAAAGTGGGATTTACTGTGAGACCCAAATGAGGTATTTTCATGGGTGGATTTACAGGCAATTATTTTGGGAGCTGAAGCGTCCGAAAGTAGCACTCAGGCAGATGATTTGAGTCTGTTAGCAATGAAGACTATGCCCTGCAAGAACACAGGTTTCCCCTAGCCCTAGTTGCATTATCCAAGTTATGTACAAAAACTGGTAATAAACGTAGATTTTGTTCACCCTGCAAAGTTACTCTTATCTTTCTGAACACATTAAAAATTAGTAAATTTTGATCTATAATGTTGCTGTTAAATCAACCAAGGCTGTTTTCCAGCAAAGCAAAAGTTTAAGAAAAAAAGATGGGCTTTTCAAAACATTTAATGTTCTGCTGCCATCTCCTCTGAACTTTCATACCTGATCTCCACTATCACAAGGCAAAAGAGGAAGCTGAAGTATTTTCAATACCTTATCTGGATCTCCAGGGCTTCAGAGGTAGGATTATATCTGCAGGATTTATAAATACACTAATCCAAAATTATGATGTGTGGTCAGTTGTTCTAGGATGTCTGTCAGTTTTCTTTTTTTCTAGGTGGGGTGGTTTTGGGAATTTGGGGGTTTTTTTGCCTGTGCTGCCTTTTCAATATTGCATATATGACAAAAGCTGAGGGAAACCATCAGTCTGTACTTCTAAATTCAATGCCTAAAACCTTGTCCACCACAAAATTCAGTTTCCTGCTTGAATGCTTTGCAGTACGTGAGTTTCTTGTGGGAGGGAGGGTGAAGGGGAAGAGTAGACAAGGCAAACAAGAAGCAGATTGTACAAGACCATCCTTTACAATGACTGGAATACGCATTAAACCAGCAGACTGTTACTGTTTGAGTTAAAAGCTTTGAGCCCAAGTATATCTGACATACCGAACTGCTGGCCTGTCCATCACAGAGCAGGTATAGCCCTGGGCATAAGGCAGGAATGCAGACATATACTCAAGGAAAACCTTCCTGCCTGTCATGATGGAGGTGGTTATCCTCCCTTAGAGGAGGGTGTCCAGTAGCACACCAGGATTTTCAAGCAGACTTCACCTGCAGGCTGGAGCATGTGTGTGGGATCCCATGTGTGCCTGTCTCATGGTTGGGTGAGTGTATGTTTTGGCACATGGCAAATCTCGCAATGATATGAAAGAAATAGTCAGAGGTTCTTGAGGGAGAGAGACAGGCAGAGGGGTGGCTGACTTGTATCAGGATGACTCTTGAGTGCTCTGCAGCCACATCTGTAGGCCACTGTGATAAGCATGGCAGCACAAGCAGTGCAGATTCACCAATGTGGAAGCTCAGTTTATAAGCTGCAGCATGTACATCTCAGACTCTGTGTGTGATACTAGTAAAGTGTGTATTTCTAAAAGCTATGTATGTTAGAACAAACAGCCAACCTGATTTACAAAATCTCAAGCAAAGGAAAAATGCATGCCAGCTGTCAGTGACTGGTTCCAGGAGTGAATTCCCTTCACCTTAAGCATGCCACTGTCCCCAGCTTTGTTCACTGGCTTCTTCTCTTCTGTCTTCATGAGATGCTTTACCTGTCTGCTCTTGCTTTCAAAAGCCTTCACAGTTGATATTAGTCTCCTATAGCCTAAGCTTAACCTCCTGTGTTAAGCTTTCAGAGCAGCAGCTTCAGGCATCCTTCAGTTAGGGAAACCTCTCTTAATGGGAATTTGTACCACTCTTTGACCCATTGTCAAAACTTCCTTTCTCCTGCAAAAGCCTTAATGATGGTGAGCTTCTAGCATGCTGAGGCCCATCACACAACCCTGATCACCCTTTCCATCCTGCTGTCAGAATGCCCAAGTATTCTCATGTATTTAAACATTCTCATGTACGTAAAAGGTACTTTTACAAGGGAGGGATCATCCTTTTGCTTTGACTTGTAGTATTATTAGTTCATGCTCTATGGTTTATGACTGGGCCCCGGTGTTCTATGACTAGTTAATGTGCTAATCATCTATTTTTTTAATTATTCCTTTGAGTGCTGTTCTTCAGGAGCATCATCAAAGCATTGCTACTATGTTAAAGCACAATGAGGTGGCACCTCAACAAGGGTGTTTGCCCACATAGGGCAACACTGGCAGAGTGCAGCATCAATGAAGGATCACCAATTTCAGCACCCACACCCACCTGCTGAGAGCTGACGTGGGTGTCTCTGGTGCTACACTGTGCTTTGTAAACACTCCTGGAGCTATGCCTTGGAGGTCTTCTCAGAGCCATTTCAGTTTATATGTACCTCTCCTGATTATGGGTGGATATCAAAATGGGGTACATGGTACTTTAGAATTGTGTTGTCTACAAGTATTACATAATTACACATGTGTATCCATGTGAGTATTCAAAATGTCTTACAGGGGTTTTTTGGGGAGGATACTGTTTATTAGTTTAGGTCGTGCTAAAATTTGGGGTTTAATTTAATTATTTAAATTTAAGCTGGGTTTAAGCTCCCAAGGCTTGAACTATTGTCCCTAGCACTCACTGCCCCTCAGAACTGCATGTCCATTAACTTGTGCTCATCTGGAGTAGACAACCATACACCTAATAAATTGTTTAACAGAGAGTGCCCACTGGCTGTACTTCTGGAAAGCTTGCAGGTTGTCTGAGTGTTCCTCTTCCCTGAAAAAGTGGGAGTATGGAATACGTGCTAATCATCTAAGGCTGGTGTATGTAGAGGCTGGTGCTGCCATGAGATATTAATGAATTATGGAAAAGCAAGCAGAGGTTGCCGATAAATGAAATACATACAAGATTGAAGACTGAGCCAGCTGGTTCTGCGATAAAGGATGCTTACAAATACAGCTTATTTCATGGTTTTATTCCTGAGTTTACAAAGTCATTACCATAAATTAAAATATGTGAATGCAAGTCCTGTATAAACTCTCTTCAGCAACATAGATGAATTTCATGTGTTCAGAGATCGTTCTTTGCCTGCAGGATAGCTGGTTTTATTGATTTTTTTTTTCTTATGTTGTTGTGACATGGCAGATTATTTCCCTGCTTGTAGTGTATGTTTTACCATGGATTGGGACAGCCAATCTTAGCAGAAGTAAAGACTTCTCAGTTTAAGCTCAAAAATGGAAAGCTGGGGTAGACATACATACAAAATGTTGACCAATAAAAGAGAAGTTGAACTCTTCTTTCTAGAATATTGTGCTTAAAGTTTCATATACGTGCTGAGGTTAATATGCACACGTACAGGCCAAACAGGTATCTGTCACTCACAAATCATGGTCTGTACATGGCCTGTTAAATTGCTTCACAGATTCACTTCCACAAGTAGCAACCATTTAAGCAGTTTCAAGTAAATTGAAATATGCAGAGACCATTTTTTGTACTTCTTGGGTATGGGTAATCAACACAATTACATATTTAAATACTTGACAAAGAAAGCTGCTAAATTGCTGCTATAAGGATGAATCCTTTCTTGACCAGGCTCCCCAAAGTGCCATTAGAAGGATCATGATGATAACTGTGTAAAGGGTATGGACCGTAACAAGATCATCTCCTTGCTGGTGCTTGAACCCAGAGGTGCTGTGCCAGTTCTCATTTCTGTTCCCATTGGTTTTCTGTCTGTGAGCACGGAGAGAATGTATCCTGATACAAAAAAAAAGCAAGATAGAGATTAAAAATTATTCTTTTTTTTAAGAGTTTAACAGTGTTTGTAATGAAATCCAGAGTGTGCATTGTGTTGTTGACTAGATTTGGGAAAGAGCTCTTCAAACTGTATGGGGCTAATAAAATAATTTCCATAATTGGAAATGTAAAACATTTACCAGCCATTTGGTATTTCTCTCCCACTGACAGGCAGAGACTGGGTAGGGGCTTGTTAGAGGACACACAGTGCTCTTACTCTCCACTGTTGATACAGATCATTGTATGAGAAAAAACACGCCCTTTCATTTTGGAATATTATGAAAGTGACAGGATTCAAATAAAAAATTACCAGTTTCCAAAGCTTTGATTCATGGGAATAAGAAAAGCATGTGCTATGTGAGCTTCCCATCCTGCTCTGATGTGTTTTTCTATCTCTGCTTTTCAGAGGGGACTTCTCTCTGCAGTCTTTGTCACGATACTCATTAGCCAAAGATACCAATCAGGAGTAACTACACAAAGCATTCTTGCAGGATTCTCTGGAGTAATATTTGACATTGCTTTGCCACTTTTCCAAATGGTTTGAAGCTAGAAGTGTTAGCCTGTGGCAACAGACCTCCAGTTGTTATCTCCACTGAAAATTGCCTGTTAAGCCCCAATGCTAAGTCCTGGTTCCTGCTGCCTTTCTTTCTTTCTTTCTTTCTTTCTTCCTTTTTTTATTAACAGAAAAAAAGGCTTAATATTCACAATTCCATCTGACCTGGAATGCCAAAAGGAGATGAATTAGTTTGTGATCATGTAGCTTAGGAATGGGTCTGAGAAGTATTACAGCTCCAGTTCATAGATGTTCCTGCTGTTATTACTGCAGAAAAGTAGGGGTTACCATAAAAATTATTCCAGATACAGTTAATGAGAAAATGAGTTAATGAGAAAAAAGAACTTAAAACAAGAAATTACATACCTATGCATACTTGGAAGAGAGCTGTCAAAGCTGATTTGCTAAAAATAAAAGACTAGGAAATGCATTCTGCAAAAGGGAATTCATCAATAAAACAGAAGTTCTGCAGGTGAGATTTTACATAGAGTAATTGCAGAATTAGAAATAGACATTTAACATTTGTATGAGAACAATTTATCTTTTATAGCTGCAAAACGAATAACACAGCTCACTATCATCTGGAGCATCATGTGAAGATCATGAGAGGAATATTTTGCCAGTAGTTTGCTTTTCTATTCCTACCTGAGGAGAATGCAGTATGTGCAGCTTACCTCCTGCAGGCATTCATGGTGCCTTGATGGTTGGATTCCCACTGCGTCAGATTTTTTCTTGCAGAGAGGAAAAAAGCCTTTTTTATCCTTGTTTCCTTGCACAAAAGGGGAAAATTTTCACTCAGTACAGACAAAAAGAATCTTCCTTCCAAGCCCACAAACTTGACAAACAATAATCTGGGAGCGCTTGTTATGTGTCAATGAAAGCTCTCAAAAGAATGGTTTCAAGAGCTGATTTTGACATAGCTCTTCAAGAAATTTCCTTGAGCAGTTCACAAGGCAAGTAATGACTCATCCCAATGACTAGCTTCTTTTAGCTGCTGGCATCTCTTCTTATAAACAGTAGCTCACTGCTGAGGTGTTGCCAAATTCATAACACCACAAGTAAGGCACAGATGGAGGGTGCTGCTGCTGAAAGTCATTTTCTATTAGATCACAGGCTGTTTTGGGGTAAAACTTAATTCCTTTCTACAACTGCCATTTGGTTTAACTTGGCTGGAGTGAAATTTCAAGCCACCATCACTTACATGTGCTCTAATATTCAAACATTTTTACAAGAAAGTAGGTGCCTTCTTTATAAACTGTTGACTTATAACACAATCACATTCAATAAGCAGTCAGTAAGCAATATATTAGCACAAAAGAAAACATTTTGACATTTAGGATTATTAACAGTCATATATATCCTACTATTCCCTGACTACCTGGAGCCATTAATTAACAAGAGGCTGTGTGCAATAGTTGGGTGTGGCATGATCAGCTGGGTTAATGGTGGTCTTATATCCAATGGTCCCGTAATTATTTGTAGGGCTTGTGAACAAACACATTTAAATTTGTAGTTTGGGAAGACAGGCCAAGACCCTACTTTCCCAAAAGAATTTTTTGTATCATCCTTAAACTATCAAAAAAATTTAAAATAACCACATTTCTCATTTAAAGGTTACTTTCAGCTTATTGTCACATAGAATAGCTATTAAGACAAATCTGAAATCGTACTTCTGGTGCATTTCTAAAGGCTTTTGCCTTTCTTTCATGTAGCATTTCTGTTTCTATATGAATAAAACTGGTTCCTTTAGTTTTATTAAATCAATTAGCAATTTCCAAACATGTCTTGGGAAATCACTTTACACTCCAGAAAATTAAGACTGAGCTTGTTCATCCATGTGAGTAAAACTATGTCACTGGAACAGTGGAGCTACTGAGGACATAGTATCATTCTAAATTATTAGTAATATAATAAATATAAAAAATATAAATATTACAATGACTTGGAGGAAGAAATTTGGACATCAGTAAAGAATTACTGACTTGAATCAGTTATAGCTTTTTCAGACCTGATCTCGAGAATATAGGCAGTTTGAACTTTTGGATTCTGTTTTCTTAAATAGCATATACAGAGCAGCAGATGCACTGAGTTTTCCCTGTACGTATTTAGTTTTCTTGATAAATTTCCTTTACTTCAGTCTTAGGATCAGTAGCACTTACAACATATTTGCCCCTTTCCCCATTAGTTTCATCTTGGTTTTCTAGATCTTACTGATGGCTTTTACTTTTTGACTGAATCAAGCAAAGGAAGGTGTGTACAAGCCTCATCTCAGATAATGAGAAAATGAGTTATTTGATCACATAATGCACTCTTGAAATCTCCCAACTTTTATGCTTCTATCATAATTTTCTTGGTGGAAAATTTTCCTTTATAATGTGCACAGGCCAGTGTTATTAACACAGCCACAGACCTTTGCTCAACTTACTGAAAAAAATCTTGCTGTTGAGCTAAGACATGATATAGGCTAAAGCAATGCAAGAGAAGAACAGTAAAGAAGTGGGATTGAAATCATTACATCAATAATAGCAATTCAAGGACCAATGAGGAAAACACCAAAGAGAACAGGTAGAAAATCCTGAAATAAAAAGCTGGAAGACAGAAACTCTATAATCATGAGGTTTGGGGTTTTTTTACAAGCAATTAAGCCTGACAGTTCCCTGTGCAACTGAACACTGCCAGCCAGGAGGAGCCCCTGGGGTGATGTGGAGGGAGAAGAGGTGGGAGGTGATCATGTTAGTGCTCAGCCCAACAGCCTATCTGTCCACGCCATTTACTCTCTGTATTAGCCAATACATAAGATACTTGCTTTATAGTCAAGTTACGAATGGATCCATGAACGATAAAAAAAATACAAGTGATCAAGGGGAGAAAGGGTTATGGAATATTTTACACATATGAAAATCTGCATGTTATGATAAGCTATTCTTCTTCAGCTGATGAATTCCATCCCAGTGATTTAGTCATCCCAAAAATACTTCGAAGAGAATACATCACTGGAAGACAATTTCTGAGGCCATGTGTTATTAGGAGGAAACCATAAGCACTGTGCTGCATTAAATGTGAGAAGAACTGTAAACAGTGGTGTTTCCTACTAACAGAGGTCTACTTTTAATACTATTCTATCAGTCAACCCATATTAACTGGCAATAGCCAGGACCAACATCCAGGGATCTTGCTATCCCGTACGCACTTCAGGATCAGGTATATATATCCCCCTTACAGAATCACAGGATCCATTGGGTTGGAAAAGGCCTCCGAGATAATAGGGTGCAAGCTTTGACTGATCACCACCTTGTCAACTAGACCATGGCAGTAAGTGCCGTGTCCAGCCTTTCCTTAAACACCTCCAGGGATGGTGACTCCAACCACCCCACCCCCCGTCCCGGACAGACCATTCCAATGTTTGACTACCCTTTCTGTGAAGAAATTCCTCCTGATGTCCAACCTGAACCTCCCCTTAACTTCATTTTTGGGGAAGTTAAGGTAACAGGATAATCACATCCAGCAAAGGCGTGGAGGAAACCAAAGGAATCGACCCGCGGGCTCCCCCGCAGCCAGCACGGCGGCTGTGCCTGGAGCCACCCCGCTCCCTGGCACGGCACTGAAGCCGAGACCCTCAGTAACACCTCCACCCTCCTGAGGCTTCCCCCTCCGCTGCTGCCACCCCCGCGGCTGTCGAGGCCGGCCGGGCAGGGGGTGACGCGGCCGGACTGCCGGCGAGGGGGCGGGCGGGGCGGCCGTTGGGGAGCCCCTGCCAACTACAGGCCCCAGAATGCACCGGGAGGGCTCGTGTATCCTTCGAACCTGCCAATGAGGGCGCGCGGGGCGCGTCACGTGAGTGGGGCGCCATTTCAAACGCCCGGGCGGGTGCGCGGTGGCCCCGGCGGGAGCGGTGAGTGTGGAGGGGGCAGTGACCCTCGGCCCGGGCTTTCGGCGGCCCTGGCTCCTTCCTCCGCGCCTCGGGCTGGGGTGGGGTTTCTAGAGGCTTTTCCTCGAAGTTCGGCAGCCGAGGCGCCGTTGGGTTCGGGGAAGGGGGGACCCGGGCGTGCTCGCCTGAGGTAGGGCGGTGGGAGGTCGGCGGGACTGTGAGCTGTGTGACATCCCATAAACCACCTTTTCGGTGGTGCCCAGCGACAGGGTGAGGAGCAATGGCCATAAACTGAGACTCAAGAAGTTTCACCTCAACATGAGGGAGAACTTTACGTCGAGGGTGGCAGAGTACTGGAACAGGGTACCCAGAGAGGTCGTGGAACCTCCTCTGGAGACACTCCAAACCCACGTGGGAACGTTCCTGTGTAACCTGCTCCACGTTACCCTACCTTGGTAGGGGGGCTGGACTGGGTGATCTCCAGAGGTCCCTTCCATTCCTAACTATTCTGTGTGGCAGTCCTTAAATATGACGGTTTTCAAAGGGTTTGTTTACCCCCTCGCTAATTTGGCAGTATCATGACCCTGTTGGTTTTGTTTGGTGGTTTGTTTTTTTATTTAACATATTGCATGGCTAATTCTGTATTTTCCAGACACAATGGAAGAAGGAAAAGAAATGTCAGTGTGTGCGAGTCATGTGACTGAAGAAAAACTGCATTGCACAAGCAATGGTAGGTGGAGAACATGTTGGGATAGTCTCTACCTGGTTTATACCTTATTATATCAGTAGACATCCTGTATCTGCTTTGTATCATGGTCTCTGCACTTGTTTTCTTGGATGGGCTGCTGTTGCCAGTCTCAGACGGAGAAGTCTCCTGAGGAGCTTGTGGAGCAGTGACTGATGTCATCAACCTTTATATATCTAATCTGAGCTCCTCCCTCTTAGTTTTCTGTCTGCTGCTGATTTAATCAACTTTTAGGATATATTATAGCTAACAAGAAAATTAATCTTTCTCACTGGCTCCTGCTGCTGTCCTGTGGTGGCCTGAACCAGAAAAGAACTGACTGATGGGATAACTGCATTGTCACATAGCTCTAGATTATATATTCTCATTTATCTTGATTGGAGGCTGCTGATAAGATACATTCCATGTTCCTATTGTGGATGCTTAGAAATTAGCATCGAGCTGTTTCATGGTAATTGGGCATCTCACAATTATCATATTCTTCAGTGGCGTGAACCTACTGCTTTCTGCAACTCCCTGACAGGAGGGTGTTGCCAGATGGGGGTTGGCCTCTTCCCCCAAGCAAACAGTGATAGGACCAGAGGACGCAGTCTCCAACTGCAGCAGGAGACATTTAGGTTGCATATAAGGAAGAATTTTGTCACAGAAAGGTAGATTAGATGCTCCCTGACAGGAGGGTGTTAGGTGGTGGAGTCACTGTCCCTGGAGGTGTTTAAGGAAAAACTGGATGTGGCACTTAGTGCCCTGGTCTAGTTGATGTGGTGGTGATTGGTCATAGGTTGGACTTGATGATCTCAGAGATCTTTTCCGACCTAATGGATTCTGCAATATGCACAACAGTACCTTTAATTTCCTGGACCTAAAACATGTTTTAATTATTTAAACTTGGTAGCTAAAACTTTTTTTTTTGCCTTCTAACATCAACTTCACCAAATTGTCAAAGCATAATGCAACTATTTTTATTGAAGAAAAAAAAGTGACAAAAATCCTTGTTATAGTTTCAGACTTTCCTCTTCTGAGTGATGAAAAGTTTGATTTTGACCTTTCACTCTCTTCAACAAGGTAAGTAACAATATATTTGACTGTAAAACCTTAAAAATGGACACATGAAAGATGCCAGGCTAAATTATTTTTCTTTGTAGTGGAAATGAAGATGAGGTTTTTGTTGGAGCTGTGGGACACAAAGAAAGATGTATTGCTGCTTGTATGGAAGCAAAAAAGAATGTGTCTGCTTTTGATGATAAACTCATGTGGAGTCCACTTCAAGAAGAGAAATTTGTGGAAATTTTCAAGGAAGCTCATTTGTTGGCACAGCAAATAAAGACTGGAAGCAAGAATGAGGAGACTAACACAAGCCAATCAGAAGAACAGGAAAATAAGGTTATAGAAACATTTGTGGAAGACTCAGAGTCAAAGTTGAAAATACTGAGAAACAAAATCATAATAAAAAGTCCTAGGGCTGTTAAACGGGAGACATACAATGTGCAGGATAGTCCAGCATGTCTGCTGCCACCTTGTTTTCAGAAGGCATCAGATAAACTTTTGTCAGATGGCAAAATACATGGTCTTCCTACTCCTCCAAACAGAAGCCCAGTTAAAATTTGTGTGTCTCCTACAAAGATCTCCAATTTGCCTCTGACTCAAGAACAGAAACCTAAGGAAACAAATATAAAGACAACTGGCAAACTGGCAATGACAAAACCTTCATGTACTCTTGGAAGAAGCAATTTGTTGACTGTTGAAAAGGTAAAGTCAGCCGCTGGGCAATGTTTTCTTTAAACGTGGCCTTTATGTGGACTAGGAATGTTTAAACTATCTACAGTCTTCAAAAGTGAATTTGAATTTTCTGATGCTTCTCTACCTCATAAGGTCCTTAGGCAGGAAACATATATATAAAAAAAGGAAAAGTAGGGCAGACACTATGGTATAGTAGCCAACTACTTCGTTTATTATGATAATGTAGAGCATCTGCATCCAAATTTCTGTTGTATTCTGGTTTTGTGAATATTGTAATTCCTGGGTTCTATTCTAACTGGCTTCTAACACTGTTTTGCTCCTGGTAAAATTACTGCACTGTTACACTTAATTACATTTTACACTTCATTTTTACATATCAGGGTAAAATTGCTTTATTTGCTGTTAACCCTTGTCCATGGAGATGAGGCAGGGGTGGGAAACCCCACAATTATTTAGACAGGACAGGAAAATCTTTTAGGTCTAGTTATGCCCACAACTTGTATCAATCATGAAAAGAGCTGATTACTGGTATTATACTTACATATAGTCACATATGTGGCTATGTGACCAAATGCAAATGTATTCTAAGATAGCAAGGAAACAGCTTTGTTATTGGCCTTGTGTGCACAAATGCCAGTCTCTAGGTAGAATATCTTCTGGATTTTATTGCTCTACACCTTATGGCTTAGGTTCCAGTATGTACTGCAGATTCTACTGAAAATGTGATATTGGCTTCTTAAGAACCATCACCTATAGAAACTAGGGGACCCTATGCTTCCTTTGTGGTATAAATTTCTTCTTAATTTTGGGTGCTATAAGAAAAGGCACAGTCTTAATGCTTTAACTACCCAAATTGTACCCCATGTCTGAACAGTTTGCATTGTAATGTTCATCCCTTGGAAGCCATAGTAAAGCAGAGGAGTATTAAACAGAGAGCCTAATACTGCTGTAAGGAACAGCTGGTACAGTGGGTGAATGTGATTATATGAGATTTGTGCTGATGAATTGTTGCAGAACTGTCCAATATCTTGGTTCAAACGTGTTCTGGTACTTAGCAAAGACACGCACTAGACTAGCTTCACACTGTATTAGTCTAAAGACTAAGGACTTCACTGGCTTCAGAGGCTTCTTCAATGACTGTTTTCTTGGTTTCTTAACAAAATCAATGTGTGCATGGTTTCTAGAAATAATAGTAGCTTTTAAAATGTTGCATTAAAATTTGCAGCTCAAATCAGGAAAAAATACTAGTAGTTCTACAAAAAGAGACTTGAACAGCAAGGGATCATCTGAAGATCTAATTTCTGATAAATCTAGTGTTGCTTCAGATGTCTTCGAGTCCTCATTCAGCGGCAGTTCCTCAGTGCAAGACACGAAAGTCCTTCCTGCACCAAGTAAGGTAATGACAAGCATTCTTAATATGAAAATAACTTCTGTAACATTCTGATAGAAAGAAAAATTAGTATAGTTTACTTTCTAATTTAATTTAAAGCTATACTGTTGTGTAAAATGATTTTAAGGAAAAGTAATCTATGCTTTATAATTACTATTGAATGTGTGCTCTAAGCCTACAGTGAAATGTCCTTAAGAGCAACTGTAAATGTGATTAACAAGCGTTGCCTTTATTTTTATATCACTAGCTGTAGGTAAGTGATCGATGGTTTTCTGTAAGACACAAAGTTTTTGATGTGTGTAGTTAACTATGCCATATGAAAAGGTTGCCATAACTTGTATGAAGGTAGAATACCTGCAGCTGTCAGTTGTTTTGAAGCTTTAGGTGCCTAATGCTTCATGCCACTTCACTGAATCACAGAATGATTGAGGCTGGAAGGAAGGAACCTCTTGAGGTCATCTGGTCCAACCCTCTGCTCAAGCAGGACCACTTGGAGTCATTTGCCCAGGGCCAGACAGCTTTTGAATATCTCCAAGCATGGAGTCTTGGCAGCCTCTCAGGGTGGCCTGTGCCAGTGCTTGGCAGTAAAATAAGTATTTCTTGATGATCAGATGTAGAGCCTCCTGCGTTTCCCTGAACCCATTGCCTCTAGTCCTGTCACTGGGCACCACTGGACACTGTCCTTGCAGAGATTTTTATATATTGAGCCTTCTGCAAGCTAAGTAGTCCCAGTTCTCAGCTTTCCTCAGATGAGAGGTGCTCCAGTCCTTTAATCATCTTAGTGGCCCTTTGTTGGACTCCTTTCAGTAGCTTCAAATCTCTCATATGGGGAGCCTGGAACTGGACATAGATCTTCAGGTGTGGACTTCCCAGTGGTGAGCAGAGGGCAGGATCAGCTCCATTCACCTGCTGGCAACACTTCTCCTTTGTGCAGTCCAGGATACTGTCAGTGTTCTCTGCTGCAAGGGTGCATTGCTGGCTCATGTTCAACTAGTCCACTAGCACTCCTAAGAGCCATGTCTGGAAAGCTGCTTTCCAGCTGGTTGGTGCCCAGCATATACTGCTGCCCGGGGTGACTCCTTTTATTCTTTAATCCCTTTAAGTCCATACTCAATTTGTGGCAGGAATAAAAATGGATCTGATGTTCTAGGTCTGTATAATAATCCAGATACAATGATCTGTTTCTAAGAAAACTCACTTTTTACACTAATCTGAGTAGGGAGCTCCTCTAAAATTCAAAAATGAAAAGTTTTATAATACCAAGAAAAATAAAGGCAAAATAATGTGTTAAATAGATGGTTTTTTGCTTTTGAATAAGCTATGTTCTTTGATTCAGCCTGGCTTAAGGAAGATGACATATCTGAAACTTCCTGGTGTTGCCACTGGTCTCACAAGAAGGACTACATCATCATCTTTGTCATCACTTTCCAGTGTGAATTCAAGTCTGAATTCAAGCTTACCCATTTCTCCCATAGTAAAAAAAGGTAATCATTCTTACTACAGATTTATGCCACAAATCAATTTTGAAGTAGTTAAGCATGTGTTTGGGAATGTTTTAATCGTGTCCAACATATAAGAGCAGTGAGAAATGTTTTGAATGAATAAAATTTTCTAGGCTAGCCCTGTAAATACTTGTGGACCAAAGATAAATGTTAGACATCTATAATTTGTAAAAACTAGTTTGTAAGCCTGATGCCTACATGTGAGGATCTGATACAGCTAGAAAAAAAGCAATGCCTCAGGAAAACTGTTCCTTTTATACATGATCTTCTCTATTACAGTCAAGAACATGAGCTTCTGAATGCTCTAAGCTTGTCTAATTGATATTAAAGGGAAAAAGCAAACAAACACCAACCAAACAACTGAAATATGGAAGGAAGGTGGAAGGCCTTGCTCCAAGTTTCTGTAGGCCTAATAAAAGGATGAGCTTTACCCAAGCAGACTCAAAAAAATACCTTTGGGGAGATAAGTGAATACAGGCAAGAGGCTTATAGTATAATGAGGTCATCAATTTGACCCTTTCAATAAATCCCAAAGGATCAGGAAAATAGTCTCCTGAAAGTACTGACACATTGTAAGCATGACAGTTCTTGTACATCTATCAAGATACCAAGTTACAGCAAATTTGTTTTGTACTTTGCTTCTGGGAGAATAATAATAGGTTATATAATAATATAAAATATATTTATATTTATAAAATATAAATACAATTTAATATATAGCTTAGTAAGAACTATTTTATGCAATGTAACTGTCAAGATTAATCCTATTAATGAAAGTAACGTACAGACTCAAAAGTTAGAACTGTACAGAAAACTGGGAAAGACCTTTGTGGGGTAGTTTATCCTGTGGCATTAATCAGTGTAACTCAAACTACTACCTTCTTGAAAGGTGGCTCAAGGGAATACAATCAGCTATGCTGGGAGAAAATGCTGGTAGTATAGCTTGAATCTGCAAGGTGTACTGGCATTCTGTGAATATTCTTTCACTTGATTGCAGTAATCCAGGAATTTGGTGAGAAAAATATAAAATAAAATTGCTGGAAAATTTGGGGAGTAAGTTTTCAGTAGTTGTTTATGTTCTCCATGAACTTGAGTTGTTTGAACATAAATTTAAATGCTGTCAATTGCCATTTGTCTTTCCTATGTGAGTGTAATTATTCTGCTTAGTCAAAAACTTAGATATAAGTGATGATTCAGAAGTACAACTTAACTTTCTATTTCAGGAAAATCAAGTATGTCATCAAAAGTTAGTGTGAGTGGCTCTAGTACAAGCAGGCTGGCTCTTGTCAGACCTACCAGAGTGTCATCTCTGCAGGCTGCCAATACTGAGAAGTCCAGGAAGCAAATGAGATCAGCTAGTACTCCCAAAATATCTAGTGCTGCAACCTTGGCTAAATCTTCATCTTCTGCAACATCATCTGAGGCTGCAGGCAGTGGAATTCAGAGACTGAGCTCTGTTCCCAGTTTGCAGCAGCTATGTCAGCAGAATAAAGATGGAAGTGCAACAAAAGGAAGCCTATGTCCAAAGCCCAAGGCTAGAGTTTTGTCTGTTTCCACAAGTCAAACTAAGGTTCCTGTGAAGACTCAAGGTAAGCACATACTTTATGTGACCTCTCTTCTAGTTTGTTTATTAAAAGCAAATGCTACCTTGCATGCTTATTTTTTTCATTACACTTCTGTCCGCCTTTTGGAAGGAATTAGTATTTTAACTGAAACATACCCATTATAAAAGAAATAAATATGAATCTGATAGCAGTTAACAAAACTTTTCTCTTTAGATGCGACACCAAACAAATTGGCACCAAAAGCAACATCATCTCTTGGATTAACATTTTGTGGTACACCTGGAAGGTAGGGCTTAACTGAAATTCAGTGGGGCATAGTTCTTAGAATGCAACATGGTTGGGTGTTACAAGTCTTTAAAAGTTTGGACTTCATTGTCAGTCCTTGAGACCCTCCAGGTTAGATGTGTTAATGTGTAGTGGAACTGATGTAATATAAAATAAATCCCACAATTAAACCAAACAACCTCTTCCACTCTATTCAGAAGAAGATTTTCTTTGCAGTGCTAAATAGACCCAGGTAATTCATAAAAGAATTCTCCTAAGAAGTAAAGCCCTTACTATGCTTTGATTATCAACTTTAAGCTGATTGCTGTTCCCTTACTGACAGAAGGGAAATGGATTTCTGTTGTTTGGAGGAATAGTTTTCTTAAAACTGTTTCTAAAAGGTTTTGGCTAATGCATGTTCCTTTTCTAGTGCCATGGCAGTCAGCACTCCTATGAAAGCCTCAGAAGATAAGGTCTTTCAGAGTTTCTGTTTTCCTGAGAGACCTGCCTCCATGACTCCTGCCAGTCTGAAACCATCGGGCTTACCTACACCTGTCCGTCGGATCTCAGGGTTCCCAGCAGTGACCCCTAAGACTGCACCAAGAATGGTGTTTTCTTCTCATGCCGCATCTCTTCACCGAAGTTCCAGCTTTTCTACCAAAAAGACTCTTGCAGCTGGGTAATTCAGAAACCATCACATATTAAATGAGTATTGTAGGCAAACTGTTTCTAAATTAATTTTAATGATGACTCTTGGGTTTCAAGGACCTCTGCTAAATGTTACAATGAGGCATTTGAGCATAGATGCTGTATAGGCCTAATAAAAATTTATATCTTGAGACTAGTAAAATGCTATAAGCCTTACTGAGGTGAGTCAATATCTAACATTAAAGAATTATAATTTTAATAGGAAGTTATTTGTATTTCTTGAGCTAGGGAACAACTTACAACGTGTATCTGATGCTCTGTCTGAAAGCAGATTTGGTGTTGGTGCTACTTTGCTATCACCTGATGAAGGAAAGCAGCTGATTTAAAATGCATATTACTTTTAACTTTTGTTTTATACTGTTACCAAGGGTCTGTAAAACTACACTTTTTTTAAAGCATCAGTCAAAAATCCAAGGATTTAGTTGACTGAACTTTAGTTTCTGAGCAGTTTTACCTATGTTTTTGTTAATTATATTTGTTTTCTGTGAAAGTAATGTTGATTTTTTTCATATTATCAGCCCAGCACATTCTGACTAGGGCCATATATATGTACGCAGGCTTGTTTTGTGGCTGGTGCAGAGGAACTGTATTAAAGCAGGAATGATGCATGGCTAAAAAAACTGTGTCATGTTACTTAGGCCAAATGTCCCAAATAGTCTTTTCTCTCAAGGAAACCATTACTCTGTCTACATTGACTTTATCATAATAATTAGATTACAGCCTCTGGTCTTCCAGCTGGTGTCAGTACTTCCTTTAAAGCAGGGACTGGAAGGTTGCTCAGTGATTTGCAATATGCATGTGTGAAGTTTAGGCTGCATGGATATGTCAATGAATATTAAATTCTTCATCATCCTGAAGTCATTATCTCTCTCTTTTGCATGGGTAGGCATTTATTGCAGCATGAAATATTTTGTATTTTGCAGGTAACTAGCATTTTTTGTATGAAATATGGAAATCCTTTTGGTTATTAAAACTTGGGGTAAAAAAGGGAGAAAATGAGATTCGGGCATTGGCTTAAGTAGTTCAAGTTGATTAAAGAACTCAAGTATTGCCGATGTTCTTTTCCCTAGTGCTAAACAGAAACAAGAGAGTAAGTCACAGATATCTTCAGAAGATGATGTATCTCCTCCACCTGTGCTACCTCTTGCTCTTACCTTCTCACCAGAAAAACCTGCTACAGAAGTAGTAGAAAACGAATTGAAAGAGGTGGAAGTACAAAATCAGCTGGCTGAAGAGAAACAACCTGAGGTAAATGACAATAAAATTTTCTACGAAACTAAGTTAACTGCTTGAAACCAAATTATTTGAACTAATTTTTTCAGGTAGAAAACCCACTTTGGTACACATGAAGTTAAAATGGATTAGCTGTAACTGCGTGCACCCTCCAGTGCCTATTTTTAGCACTGAACATATGTTCACTGTTTCCACTATGTTTGTTACCATCTCAAGCTAAACAGTCAAATACTTGCACATTTTATATTGAATTTCCACTTTGGAAAAAGTGCTGTGAAATCCTTGTGGATTTGATTAGAAATGCAGCATCATTAGAAATACAGGGCAGATCCTGTTGCAGCTGTAAAACCCTTTTGGGGATAAAAAACCCAATAACCCAAAACACTGCTGTAGCTATGTTGAATCTCATAACAGGAGTGCAAATCTGCATACAGTGAGGGAGAATTAAACCCCAAAGTCCACATAGCAGTAAGCTTAGGTAAGTGTTAAGTGATTATTTCAGTGAACACCCTTCCCCTCTCAGGAGTGTACTGGCTTCATGTTGAGAGCTGGCACCCTACAACCATTAAGGAGAAAGGCCTGCACTGGTAGTTCTGAAATACTAACCTGCCAAAGTGGTTATTGATTTACAAATACTCAGGTATAGACTAATCTGTAGGCTAATTACTTGATGTTATTGCATTAGTATGTTCCTGGTTAGCTTACTTGGTGACACCAAGTATCTGTCAGATAATTGCTCAGTATGTGTATGGTGTAGTTAAACTGGACAAAAGCATAATTTAAATGTGAAACTCTACAGAACAGTTTATACAGCTAAATAACATTGTGCAATAATTGTAGTTAAGTCATTTAAATATTAAGAGTTATTAATCCTCTGTTTTAAATTTGAGTTAAAACAATTTTTCACTTAAAATCAGATTTATGCCCCAATGAGCTCTGTCTCACTGCATTTTCCCCATTGCTGGCAGACCAAGAGCTGAGGTTTTTGCACTGTGTGCAAACAATCCTGCATGAAAAGCACCCAAGCTTTAAATTAAGCCTGTCCTGTGATTATTACATCTCTATAAGCTAAACTGACTGCCTCAATGTTTATGGAGGAACCATGGTGAGTAGAGGGGAAAACCTGAACTATTTTTTCTTTTAAAGGCCTTACTGGTAGATATTGGCATAGACAAATCTCTCCCACACACTTTTGAATGTGAAAGTAGACCTCTGATTGACCTTTCCAACACACCTGAAGTGAATAAGATTACTTCTCCAAAGCCTGTATTCTCTGGGCAGATAAAGGTAAGATTCATTCAAATCTTCTGGTGCAAATATGTTAGCAGAAAAATGTCAACTGGCTGCATACCCTTGTTGGCAGAGCAGCTCCACAATACTGTAGGAACTATTTAATATTAATTCACTATAATATACATACTAAGGTGTTCTTAAGTAAAGAGAATGTAGTGTTTAAAATCAAACAATATGCTCTAATCTAGAGCTCAGTGAGCAATCTGCAAACAGGAAAAGGAGGAGGATGTAGAAAGAACTTAGCACTTAAAGCAGTTGTTATGGAATTAAACTGTTCTGAAGCAGACAGTGAAATTGTCTTCGGGAGAGTGGGCATGCTTACTGTTGTTTCTCTTTTTGCATATCTTCAGTTCTTGGCAGCAGCTCAGTTTAATCCTTACTGTCCTTACTGTTTAGCTCCTCTCCTAATCTCCTCTTCATTTGGAAGATGTCTATTCGAATCTACTCTAAATTTCATAAGCACTTCTGGGCGAGTGTTTTTTGTACGTTAGCGGCTTGAAGGTAGATGCCTTTAAATATTGAGATGAATGGTGATAACTATGAGGATGTGGCCTTTGACAATAGGTGTAAATGGGATCAATTTAATATCAAGTCCTTCAAAGTGTGTTAAAAGAGGAGGTTTGCAGAAGTCTAATATTTGGGGGCACATTCAGAGGAGTTCAGAAGTGCTCTGCCCTGCCTTGGATGGCAGTGTCACTTTAATATGCATAGCAGTGAAACTTAGGAAAAAGTACCCAGGAAGACTGTTAGTAGAGATTATAGCTGCTAGTAGCTATGTTCAAAAACTGACTGCACTAGCTAAATTTTATTGCTTTTCTTTCAGTTAATTGATTTGAGTTCACCTCTTATCACTCTGAGTCCTGATGTAAACAAAGAAAATCTGGATTCCCCTCTACTCAAGTTCTGAGCTTGAACCGAAATGAAGAATTCTTGGCAACTGTGATCTTTACTTAGGTGTCACTCTTCATTCATACAGGTTTTTTTTTTGAAGATGACTGTAGATTATCTGATGATCTGCATTAACACAGTAGAATTCTAATAGTCATGATATAGTCAGAGTCTGATAACGATTTTGTTCATGGATATACTGCAATGGATGTGTTTAAACTATGTTGATCTAAGGCAAAATATTGGAAACCTGCCTCTTTATTTCCTACCAATTGTCCTTTGATTCCTTATCCCCTATGTACAATGAAGTTTTAATTTAAAATAAATGAGTTGTTTACCAAACTGTTGTACAAAATAGCAGTGTTTTATTAGATGTCGACTAGACTATGGTAGTGTTTCACTAACGAATGTTAATATGTGGGTAAAGCCTAGTGGACTTAAGAGTGGTGTAGCAACTTTGGAAACAAATATTTCATTATTGAATGCCAGTGGAATAAATCAACAGCACCATCTGAATTTGTGATGCAAAGGAGAAAGTAACAGCACATTATTGCCAGATGGTTTAGTCTTACTACTTGCAGGTTAGAACAAACTTTCTCCCTCTGAAAAGAATAGAAAAATATTTTCTTACTTGAATTTGCCACATCTGGAGACTTTACATACAGGGAGGTGAATAGAAATGAAAATGCACTCAGTAGTACCTCATAAATGTTGAAGTGACAAGCCTTTCTTGGAGACTAGAGACTTCTGCTGTGTATGTACTAGCTTAATATATTTATGAAGGTTTGTCTGGAGATGGAAATCTCTTGACAATTAATACCAGTTGTTGGTATTAATTCAAGAAGTGGTGGAAGTTGGAGACAAAGGGTTTAAATAGGAAGAGGTGTTCAGAGGAGTTAATCAAATATTTTGATGCTGAAAAAGTCTTCTGCCTTGGCTTTATCTGAAGGCACTTGCCTCCCTCGGCACATCTGCCTGTTCAGTGGCTCCTGCAGTGTCAAACTCTCAATGAAGGCCTTTGGTGAGATGTTGAAGATTCTTAGAGGTAACAACCATGCTTACCTGCTCCTGCCAAGTAGCAACCATAAAAATATGGAATTTGTATACTTGCTTTGGTTATTTTTGCTTTCCTTCTGTGATGAGCAAGAGAGCTTTTTCAATTGGAGCATTTATTAAAACTATTTGAGCCAGTGCTATGCAGTTAAAAGCAATACTTGAACCAGTCTTTAAAGGGTGGAGAGAAATTAGTTTAGTTGCATATTTTTAAATTGAATCAGAGGGCGAAGTAAGAAAAAACCACAATTTTTTGAAGTAAGTTATGTACTTGTGATTTATTTTTTGAAAAGAGATAAATAGGTTTATATCCTAAATTTCAAGGACTTACAGGACAGTCAAGCGTTCTGTGTACCATTGAGAACTACATTTTCGTGTATGTATGGCTTTGCAGGCAGCAGCCATAAATCCTGTTTTTCAGCATGGGCATGACAATTTACGAATGCCATGAGTCCTCTGCCAGCTGAAACTTGGGTAGCAAGGGAGTCACTTGGCTGGATGAATATTTCTGGGATTCACCACCTCTCTGGACCAGCGAGACTCTTCACAGCAGTTAGCTCAGTTAACACCCTAATGTGTCTTCACATAAGGGGCGGTGGGAGCGTGTGTTCGAGGGTCCTGGTTGGCCTGATGGAGGGGACGGGTTGTGGACCAGAGAGCTGTTCGGTTTTTTCCACTGAACGAAAGAGCGATGGGGAGCCCCCCCGGCACTCTCTCGGGCACGTTCCTCGCTCCCTGTGCCGCGGGCGCTGAGGGCACGGCGGTGCCTGTGCCCGCCCCGCCCGGCGCGCAGGCGCCTTNGGGCGTGTGGGGGTGGGAGGGCCCCGGGGCTGGGGGGGCCGCGCGTCATGTCCCCGTCCCCTCTGGGACGTTCGCCGCGCTCACCCGCCGCCTCGGGCAGGGCACCGTGGGGTGCCGGGTACTGATTCCCCTGATACCATCATATTAAGCTGCCAGAAGAACTTGTTTTTAAGTTAACTGTTAGGTGCGGGAAAGAACACAGCCGTACAATAACTGTACTGTAAAGCTTAGGATGTTTGCTTGGCACGTGCTAATCGCATCTTCTGAAGAAAGCAGTCAAGAAAGTCTTTAGAAACACAGATTTTGGGTCCAGGCCATGGGATTTTAACTTTTTAAGTGGTTTTTACCTTCTTTTCATAGGCTACCAGGTGACAGGTGTGTTTATGAAGAACTGGGACCCCCTGGATGAACAGGGAGCTTGCTCCATTGACAGAGATTGCGAGGATGCTTACCGGGTTTGCCAGAAGCTCGACATCCCATTTCACCAGGTTTCCTACGTGAAGGAATACTGGAATGAAGTATTCAGGTAGAAACACGTTTGCCATAAACGGTCTTTCGGTATTTTAGTGCGGTACCGTGTTATGGTGAAAAGCAGGAATGGACAGATAATGGGCAATGGCAACGCACTGCAGTATTATCGGTGCTAAGAGGAAGTCCTGAAGGCTACTGGATATTGGAGGAATTATTTTCTCTCTGATTTATACTTACGGTCAGAATTTATATCCTAGTTTTAATATGTTATTGTTTAAATCAACAGAGGATTTCTCCCTAGTTGTGTGTAGCAATTGGTTTGTTGCAGCTCATGTCTTCAGCTACCCCTATACTGGCCCAACCTTATTGCAACTTGAAAAAAACCACATTTAACAGGGTACTATTATATATTATTGTCTGTGTACGTAACTTAGGCAGTTCATTTTACCTAATGTATACTGAATACAGTTTACCACAAAATGATCATGAGCTAGCCTAGCTTCTTTAAACTATGAGAAATTTGAAATTGTTTAGACTCTAAAGGGAGTACTCAGATTTTCTGTGAATTTGTTGCACTTTAAGGGAAGTTCTGCGCTGGAAAAGCTGAGTTTTTCGTGGGTGAAAGGATAAGAAGGGACACATTGGTGTAACAGCATAATTGATCTTTATGCACTGAACATAAGAACATAGAAGTTGTTCCCCAATCTTCATCATTCCCCTTTAAGTAGTGCTGTTATTACTGAGGAATAACCTGGACATGGTACTTCTACTACATGTTGAAATGACATCAAGCTGAGCACCAAACCTTTGGGCAGTCTGAAGAAATTAGCAGGACAGCCCTGTTCTGAGAAAGTGCGCTCTGTTTTTCTTTTTTGGTGTGAGAGAATGAATAAGTGTTACCAAACTTCTTGAGGTGTGTGGAGTGTCCATAAATGAACCAAAGTTCACAGAAGTTCAGCTTTGGTTTTGCTTCTCACCATTTATTAATACAGTGTTTCCAAACATTCTGTTACAAGTGTCTTTGTTTCAGAATCCGTTTTTCTTTACTGTCATCACTGACATTGCCATCTGAAGAATTGAATAGGGTCGTTTAATTCTGAAAGTGTTTCATAAGAGCTGAGTAGGATATGCACAGTGGGCAGCGACGTCTGCCGTGAGGGAGTATTAATTTAATAAAGCAGGATTACAAGATTATAAAGTGATCATTTGACCCTGTTCTCAGTGCACTTTGGAGAAAATCTTCCAAGCATTATTTTTTTGCAGGTTAAAATCTACTGGGTATTCTATTTCTGACATAAAATGCTTAGTAGGACTGGGACTCAGCTTCTCATGTTTAAACAGATCATCCAGTCTCAGATAGTATTGTGCATGTTAATGATGTTGATAGACGTTTGAATCTTTATTTTACAGTGACCTCTTAAAAGAGTATGAATTGGGAAGGACACCTAATCCTGATATCGTGTGTAACAAGCACATCAAATTCAACTACTTTCTGCATTATGCTATGGATAACCTTGGTAAGGAATTTTGAAGTATGTCGGTACAGAGTGTGTGCCCTGGAAATGCTTAAAGGGTACAAAATCTTTAAAAAGTGGGAAAAAACATGAGTTTATGTGCATGCCTAACTCATGTATCTCTGTGGCAGTATTTCAATAATTGCAAAGTAATTGGGTTAAAGTTTGCTTTTACAAATACGATCGTAGAATGGTTCAGGTTGGAAGGGACCTTTAAAGGTCATCTAGTCCAATCCCCCTGCCCTGGGCAGGGATGTCTTCCACTGGATTAGGTTGTTCATGTGTAGGAACAGATTTAATTCAGGGTCATGCATTGACCTGACCATTAAGTTTTACATTCTTAGGTGGTCCTTAAACCACAGAAGCACAGGTACTGGCACGCTGTGAATAGTTTACATTATTTAAATAGCAGGAGTACGACTATTGTCAATGTAAGACTTCTCTATGGGTTTTCTTCTTCCATTGCTTTCTGCCTTTCTTACTGGATGTTTGCAATTCGGTTTTGAACTGTGAATTTAAAGTACATGCCTTTGTTTTTTGTTTGGTGTTTTTTTCCCCTTGAAAGGAGCAGATGCAATTGCTACTGGGCATTATGCTAGGACCTCCTTAGAGGATGAGGAAGTGTTTCAACAGAAACTTGTTAAAAGACCACAGAAGCTTTTCAGAAACCGTTTTGAAGTTAGAAATAGTAAGTGGTGTCTTAATTTCTTTTGTCCTAGATACAAAGAAGAAATTTAAACTATATTTGATGTCACAAAGTCAGGGTATTTACATTACTGAAAATAACCCTGATTTGTCAAATACTGCATTTTCTGTTTTAAGAGCCAGGTGAACGTCTGATGTATAGTGAGAAGCATGCCATACCCAAAGGGAAAGAAACTTGCAAACTATCACGATGCAAATCTGCCATAGTAATGTTTTTGTGTTAGTGGTTCCCCACTTTCATTTGTTTGTTCTGGACTTGAAGGGGTTTATTTGTTTCTTTTGTTTTAATTTTATTCTGGGAAGTTGAAATGGCCCCAGCAGAACCAACATATACAACTATACATGTGAACCAACTATACACGTGACAGACTGTGATTCACAGTTGTAGTATTTTGTGATGTTCTAAACAGTCTTCTTTGCGTTGTTACTGAGATTTTGTATTACTAGCTGTGACTGAACTATTGGCCTGTAGTTTGTGTTTGTTTGAATCAAGAGACACACAAGTAAGTGTTTGTACAACAGCAGAGCTATTCGCTTTTAAAGGGAGTGGACAGAACATGACTGAAAAACTCTAATTTTATTTGATTAGGACAATCAGAAGATTGCATCTGTTTTAAAGAAAAAAGTCAAACTCTCATCTCTGAGCATTGGGAATAACTCCACTGATTGTTCAAATCATTGATTTATAGCAGAGATATTTCAGGGCAAAACAGTGTCTTTTTGAGGAACAGTATGCTCTAAGGTATTTTAATCTTCATTCTTTCTTTCACAAAAAATGTGAAAATTGTTTTCATTTTGTGTTATTGATGTCTTTTCCAGTGACACATGCACTGTTGCAATAGATGAGACAGTGTAAGACTTTGTAAGATTCTGCACAGTACAAAATCTGAATATTTCTAGATCTTTTCAGTGGTGAGAAAATACCCAAACATTTTCAGTTAGATTTTGAAAAACTTGTAGAATACTGTTTTTAACATATTTGGAAATGATAAAACTAAAATGTTGATTGTCAAAATACTAAAGGATGTTGAACTATTAATGGTTATTATGTTGAGATGCGTTATGTGTTTCACTTTGCAGCTGTGAAACTCCTTCAAGGGGCTGACCTCTTTAAGGACCAGACCTTCTTTCTAAGTCAGATCTCACAGGATGCTTTGAGGAAAACCATTTTCCCTTTAGGGGATTTAACAAAAAGTTTTGTGAAGAAGATAGCAGCAGAACATGACCTTCATCATGTGCTAAAGAAAAAAGAGGCATGGTAACACTTAAACTCTTTTGATTTGTATTTCTCTCTAAATCAGACTATGCTGAACTTTTTGAACTTTAATTTGTGACAACTTGTCTGTTTCTGAGAACCATAATAGAATAGGTTGGGAAGCATTTTTCATTGCTGTCTACTTCCTTGAAAGTACTTTTATGAGTCTGTGGTTAGTTGTGTATTTTAGCTTGCAGATATTTTGTCTACTATTGTATCTCAGAACAACTAAGGTGAAGGTGAATGTGTAGGATGCTGTGAGCCTGAAGGAAAGCGTCCGTTGTCACAGCAGTGGAGAAGCCTTTGGTCTTTACTCTCCATATCTTTTAAAGGCTTCCTCACTCTAATTGTTTTTCAGTATGTCTTTAGAAATTGGATCATACTGTTTTTCCACAGTTACTTTTAACAAAAAAAGTTATGTTTCTCTGAGAAATAACACTTCATGAGTTGATCTTAAAAAATGTAGTGGAGGCAGTAGTTTTATTGCTAATGCTGTCTTGATTGCTTTTCACGTTTATATTCATCGTCTGTAAACAGGTATTTCAAGAGTGTAGGCAGTAAATGAAACGAAAATTCAAACCTATTTGTTGTTGAAAGTGTTTTTTTCAAGAGATAGGCCATTACTGTATCATTTTGTTATTTTTGTGCTTTAATATGAAAGAGACTTCTGTTTTTAATATACACACAATACAGTCACCAAGGTTAATGCATTTATTTATTGAACATGTGTTCTGTTTCCTATTATTTCTCCTATTTTGTGAGAGCTTACAGCTCTCAGTGATACTGTATAGAATTAGTTCACCTATGTTGG
Organism: Pachyramphus minor; assembly: GCA_013397135.1. Lineage (NCBI taxonomy): Eukaryota > Metazoa > Chordata > Aves > Passeriformes > Tyrannidae > Pachyramphus > Pachyramphus minor. The sequence goes on along the minus strand of VYXB01000675.1, from coordinate 506,932 downwards.
AACAGATGTGGTTTTGTTTATGAGATGCCTAGGATAGTTTGGGATACAGGGTGGGGGGAAAACCCCATCTTGGACAGATTATTAGTAGGTATTATTTCAGGTGTTTTTCTCTGCTTTTATGGATTCAATTCCATGTTTTCTTTTCAGAGTATGGGAGTCTGTTTCATTGGTGAAAGAAACTTTGAAAATTTCCTTCTTGAGGTGAGCAGCACTTAAACCTGTGGCAGTCTTTGTTTTGTTCTGGTTTTCAGTTTTTGTAAAAAATCCCCAGCAGTTTGTGGTCCACAGTGAGTAGCAATGTCCCATCTCCGTTTGAAGTGCCAGGCCTAGGCAGAAGCTCACACCAACAGCCTGTAGGAAGTATCTTACCTCTCCACCAGCAAACAATCACTCACTTTCTGTAGCAAAAGGAGTGAACATGCACTTCTTTGTGTGCCAGGCTCTCACAAATGATTGGGATGTGAGTGGGGCAAATGGATGAATCCTGCTGTCCCCTGGCATATGTGAGAATGGGGGACTGAAGCCTAGAATTATTTCTGAAAGGGATTGCTCTTCCTACTTTTCTCTCTAGAGCAGCATCAAGGAAAAGTCTGTAAGCTGCTTGGGCAGAGTTTGCTTCTTGAAAAGCTGTTTTTTGGCTTCAAAAGAATGTAGTGATGGAATCTGAAATATACTGTGAGGTTGTCTGGGCCCATCTTGTGACTTATCTCTTCCTCTTTGGTAGTATTTGGAACCTCAACCAGGTAACTTTGTTTCCATTGAAGATAAGAAGGTGATGGGAACACACAAAGGTAATTGGCTAACCCACCTTAATAGATTGCTTTTAGGTAAATGGAACAATACTGCATATATTTAGAGGCACAAATTTTGTAAAAATCCAGAGAAGTCTACAGGTTTTCCCCAGTTTGTGGAAAACTTGCTTTACACAATGGTAGATCTTTGAACTACAACTGATTATTGATTGATTATTCCATGTTGCAGGAAAGTAAATAATAGTTATTAGGGTTACTCTGTTGATACTGATGGTTGTTTTAATACCAAGAGACCATTGTTCACTTGACACTTTCAAAATGACTGTGCTTCAGTTCCAGGTTTTTTAGTACCTAAACTTTGGAGAAAAAATGTGCCATGCACCTCAGTGATGCTCAGGAGGACATCACCAAATGTGGGCAGCTTTACTTTCCTTTTCTCCTGTGTGTCCTTCCTTTGCTGTCCTCAGTTTGAGCTGCCACAACTGAGCTCCTCTCCCAGGTTATTTATGGTAGTAGGATGTTGCACTGGTACATAAAAGTAAGGGAAACTGGCCAGCCTGAATGGTAGCAAAACCACAAATTGAAGCTGAAATAAATGTTTTTCTTTTCTAAAAACCTAAGAATACCACAGTTGAAACGGAGTAGTGTGAAATCATGTGCTTCAGGTGCAGATGAAAACTTTCAAGTAGATGTTAGTTTAGTTTGTAATTGGCCGACTTCTCCAAGACAACTTGGTTTGTTACACTTTGTTTGGTAGTAAAGTTTTGGGAAAATAATTTTAGTGTATTTTTCTGAAAGTGGAAGATTAAAAGTTGCTTGCAACTTTCTGTTTTCGTCTTTCCCTAGGTTGGTTCCTCTACACAATAGGCCAGAGGGCTCGGCTGGCAGGCCTCCAGGAAGCTTGGTTTGTTGTAGACAAAGATGTCAACACTAGAGATGTCTATGTGGTGAGTGAAAACACTGGTGTTGCAAATGACTAATAAAAGCAATTTTGTGTCTACTGCTGTATGGAATGTGATCCTAAGCTGGGCAGAATTCTTGGCTTTTCTCTTGGAGGAAACAAGAACCAACTAGTGTAGCATCAGCCGACGTGAAACATCCAAAGGGGCTTTTCTTGAGTAGCAAGTTGGTTTAGATTTTGGCATAGAACTTTTCCAAACAAAGGGCATATACTGAAAAGAATAAGCCAGTCTGCTGAGCTCTCATTTTCTTCTCTAAAGCATGAGGGTTTTGTCATAGTTAGTATGATAATAACTTTTATAAAATTATAAAAGTTTTTATAATAGGGTTTATAAAAGGTGTAGTATCTTTTTTGTGGTGTATTGCTGCTTTGTTTTTCTAGTAAAATAATTAGTAGCCAGTAATACAGTTTTATAATTTAGAAACTGAGGCAGAATATATATAATAGTGCAAATAATTGGTGTGTTAATGACTAATTGTATCAGATGACTTGGAGTTCTGCAGCTTGCTAGCATTGTTAGTCTTTCTTGCTGTTCATGCAGTTGTTATTCTTATTTGATACTGATGTGATTATAATGAAGGTGTTCTGCTACTTGTTGATGTGCCAGTGGTGGTAGGAGACCATATATAAATGAGAATTGAGAAGAAACAGACAGGAGCACTAAGAAAATTTTGTTATGCCCTACAGTAAGGTTGTGTGTGTGCAACACTGTTATTGGGGATGTGTTCATTTGGGAAATTGGAGAAGAGGGAGGTAGCATCTTGTTGAGATAGGAGAAAGGAGGGCAATAGACTTCTGAACACAGCCTGAAGAAGGCAGAAATATGAGTGGAGGGAAAAGAATATAAGAACTGACATGACTTTAAGATGCAGAAGAGCGACAAATAATTCAGGCTTACTTTGGCCTAATTTACCTGCAAAAAAATGCTTGTTTTCTTACTCATTTTGCCTTCATTTCGATATGGCTTGATGCTTCCTCTGTATTTCGTGCTTTACAAGTTATGCACTCTGGCAAAAACATCAGCATTAAATAAACATGTTTTAAGGCACCATCACGAGACCACCCTGCTCTGTACAGAGACCTACTGCGGACAAACCGAGTGCACTGGATAGCGGAGGAGCCGCCAGCAGAGCTTGTTAGAGAGAAGATGATGGAATGTCGTTTCAGGTTTCGGCACCAGATGGCACTGGGTAATCGAACCTTGTTTTATTTTTTGTTTTGCTTGGTTTATTAAACTCTGGTAGTGTGTTAATGTAGTTTTGCAGAAATTGTTGAAATGTTTTGGCTTGTCTTTCTATAGTGTCTTATAAAACAGTATCTTGACTTAGATCTGTTTAACTTAGTAATGAACGTTTTTTAATGTGAACATAAGGATTAACTGTCGGGCGTTTGGTCATAATCTGCCTAGTGCCTTGTGTCCTGACTCTAAACCAAGATGGGAGTGTGTGGGTAACACTAGTGAAGCCAGCAAGAGCTATCACGCCTGGACAGGTAAGTTATTAGAAGTAGTTTTCTGTCCCTTTTTTGGGTTTTCACTGATCTGGCTAATAAAACAGAGTAGCTTTTTTATTAGCTGGAGTAATTAATTTATTATTTAAATTATTATGTGTTTTGGGTTTTAAGATTTAGTCAGAATAAATGAATGTGCTCACTGTCCAGCAGGTCTTGCTGAGCCTTGAGTTGGTCACCAGGCTATTTGCAGCTGCTAAAAAGACTCTCCCTGTGTTTGTCTTGTAGTTTGCCGTGTTCTACAAGGGTGACGAGTGCCTGGGCAGTGGGAAGATCCTGAGGATGGGCCCATCTGTGTATACCATTCAACAGGGCAAAAACCGAGGGGAGAATCCAAAGAAGGAAGACATTGACAAAATAGAACCAGCAACGTAACACGTGGCATTGTTTATTGAAGGACTTTGGAGAATTTTCTGCCTGAGAATAATAAAAACTATAATAAATGTGGCTTCTGTTGATCCCTATGTTCTTAAGGCCAGTTGACTGTAGAGTCCCAGCTCGTGACTGTTAGCACTGAATGATTGTTAGCACTGGCTTTAAAACTAAAGCCAGTGCAGTGCAATTTTGCTGGGCTGTGTGGTGCTATTTATGTTAATACATAACAAGGGATGTCTTAAATTGTTAACTGTAATAGTTGCTACACATGCAAGAAGTTTAAGATAAGAAATCATGTCTGAAATCATAAATATTAAATGCCTTTTCTCCCCCTTATTTAAAGGTACCTGTCCCTAGCAAAGTACATATGTTGTTTTACACTAAATCTATGTTTGTGCTTTGAACTGAGGAAAAGGAGTGAAAGGTGTTCAAATTCAGCATTTTGAATTAACTCAAAGCAAGAGATATTTTCATTTTGTATAGTTTTATAAAAAATGCTGTGGATTCTTAAACTGTATTAAGTAGTGGTTTCACATGTTTACATAAATCAGAATTACAAATCTTAGGGACTTAAAAACAGTGTGGAATGTTAAATGTTTTCACACAACGGACTGTTAACTGCTGAGGGCTGAGGCTGTTTGGTTTGTCCTCTGAAGAAAAGAGTGCATTGTGCTTGAGAAAAATGCAAATTCATAGCAATTTCCTTACTGTGTATCTGGCTTAATATAGACCTGATAATAATTGGATCTTGCAATATCTCAAAATGGAGTGATATTAGGAAGAGCTGAATACCCCACCAAATTGTCTATGTTTATAAGGATTGGGTGCATATTGAGGACACCATAAGCTTATAATAAAACTTTACTACAGCAAGTCAACAAAAATGAATTCCTGTCTTTTAACATGCTAACTATCTCCAAAGTACAGCTCTGCAGGAGCACGACTTTCCAGGTGGGTGTAGAATTTTGAGATTTACATCCACTCTGGGCAGTAGGAAAACTGTAGCATGAATAGATCTTTTCAGCAGATCTGAAGGCTTGGATTAGACATCTTTTTTGTTCTCTTGGACTCTTCTAAGAATTCCTTTTGTTTCCTCTGCTAAGAAAAGTAAAAGGGGGAGAAGACTTTTGAATATCTACCTCTGGTCTGACAAAGTTAAACACAGTTCAGGGAGCCCTATGGAAAAAACCTAGACTGTTAAAATCTTCCTTGGCATTACAGCAGATCTGCTTGAGAGGGGAGAATAATTCTATTTCACTGATGCCACAGTCAATTAAATTTAAAGCCTGTCTTTAGATCTACTGTCCATCCACGCGCAGGTTAACAGTAAGGACAATTCATGCGCCATGTCAATTCCTGATTTGTATTAGGTTAGTTGTTACAGGTCCTGGTCATGACTTTTATGTGGTTTTATGTGGTTACATTGCAAAATGTAGAATTAATTACTTAAGGAGTTAATGCTCCTTGTTGTCCTCATCTGAGTTTTGCCGCAAATGTCCCAATTAAAATCTTAATAAATGTTTTGTGTTATACTTAGTGTGGTTTATATTACTATGTCATCTCACAATCTGCTCTGGTAGAGATAGGTTCAACTGTGAGGACGTGAAAAAGGACATAGCCACCTGTGACTCCTGGATTTATTAAGGTGTCTACAAGATTAGTTCTCAGAGCTGCCTGAAACTGTCTGTCTGGGCCTGCCCAAACCCACCAAAACATGTCGGCCTGGTACCAAACTCTGCCTGGAGCTCAGGTTGAAGGAACGAAGATCCATACAACTGGTTCCCATCACCCTGGGGCTTAACTCAGTTGCTGCTAAACAGTCTTCTGAACCTGGTCTGAAAATGTTTTCTAAGCAAAAAAACCTACTTGTTGGACTTGGATAGGCTTTGCAAATGCTTTTAGAACAAAAACAAAATCACACAGTAATTTTGATAGATTTACTTTTTTTTTCAAGAAAATGTTCATCTTGCCTTATAGGCTCAGTAGTTAATTGTGGTTTTCTGGATTTGAGCATTGCTTCAGTGATGAGTGGAACTGCGGAGTCATTTGAGCTCTGCTGTACTGCCTGGGTGAAGAGCTGCTTGCTATGAGGACACTGAGAAGGCACCTCACTCCAAGGATGGTTCTATGCAGGATAATGTGTTCCCTGTAGCCTGAATGTGTTTCCATAACATTTGAGAAGAAAAAGACTTTTGTCACCATTCCCCAGCTCCTTTTTTTTCCCTATTTTCTTTTTATCTCTATCAGATGGACTCTTTTTTTATAAATCCCAGTCTGAGGACATGTTTTCCTGGTATATTATCCCTGGGACAGCTTTGCTGCAGAACTGCTGGTACAATGCCTGGTGCATCCCAAGCCCAGTGAATTCAGGGTGCTCATTTGGCCTCAGACACAGTCGGTGCAGTAATTTTAAGTGATTTTAACACCATTATGGTGACAAAATCCCAGGTTTGCTGAGAGCAACTGAGCCAGTGCCTCATAGCAGGAAAGGGTAGCCATGTCCTTCTTGTAGCATAGCTGGCATGGGATGCAATGAATGTCTGCTACAGCTCCTGCAGGACAGAGGCTTTTTACCTATACTCTGCTTCCCTCTTTTTGTTTAAGCATCCTTTACATTGGATGCAGTAGCAATCCAGGATGGCTAATCTGGAAATTCATAAATTAATGTACTGCTCTTCAGTGGAAACCTCTCTAGGAATGGTCTCCATTCACTTTTAAGGCTCAGGGACCTTGATTTTTATCATCAGAGCTGAATGTCATGGTTCTGCTGAAGAATCCTCATTGAGGTAGAGGTGAATATGAGCAGTGTTTGGTTAGTACAGACTCGTTATCTGAGAAGGGTGGAGGCTGCTTTTCAGCTTCTGTGCAGCACAGCCTCTTGCTGTGGTGATAAGCAAAGATTTTTGACATCACGAAGTGATTGCTGCTGTTGCTCCCAGTGAACCTCATCATACTGACGGTAGCTAGGAATTAGTGGGTATTTGTGAAACTCAAATTGCAAATAGCTTCTTGCATGGGATGTTTCACAACAGGTTGCACACATCCAGCAACACAACACTTATATGTTTAAACCAGTATTTCAGAGGGGTTGGTACATTTCTCTTTCCATCCCATGTGCTTCTCCTGGATAAGGGTCTCAACTACTGGCCTCCTGTATGAGATCTCATACGTAGGTTCTTCAGTCAGGGGAATTTCATTCTGTCCTGCATGGGTATACAGTTTCTCAGGGACGTCTGGCAGGGCAGCCTATGGAGGCACATTTCTACTGGTGGAGCTGGCTATTACCTGCAAAATGAGCCAGCACCATTACCATTTCTGATCGTGATTGTAACAAGTGTGTTGTTTCCGTAACACCAGTCTTCCCACAACCAGTGTGCAGTAGTGCTGAGAGCAGTGCCTGAATTCCATGCTCCAGCCTGCCCTGGCCTGACCCAAAATGGTAGCGAAAATGTACAATGTACAAGGCTATAACAACTTGGAAACAGGGAAGTAAAAAGAATGAGGTGAGAGCAGAGGTTGGTGCCTGGGTCAGGTAGCCATGCTTCCTACAAGGGACTGTCACTGACACCATCGCTCACACAGCCTTTGCCAAGGCTGGACTTTGGCCAAGCTTGGGTTTGAACTGGGTAAGAGCAGTCTGACTGGCAGGTGAATTTTCTTTTATTTTAGTCTATTACAGAAGACAAGCATCAACATGCTTTTTAAAATTCATTGGCTTTTCACTTTTTTTTTGGTCATTTTTCTGCCACTTTGGGCAACAAATTTTAAGCAGGTGATTTCACTTTCAAGTTGTCATTAAGCTCTGCAGGTCCTGAGATATTTGGTTTCAAAGACTCACATGAATAACTACTTAGAAAAGGATTTTTCCCTTCCAAAGCAGAGAATGTGATAACAAGATTAGGATCATGTAACTGAAACACCATGACTTGTGTGAGCTAAGGCTGGGACTGAACTGAAATCTCTGTTGTGCCCTGTGAATATGTTTGAAACCTGTGTTGCTGAATGTATAATGGCTGAAAAATTGCACTCCAAGTACAGTTTTATTCCAGAAGGGCTTCTCTAAAACTTAATTGCATTCCTAGCTTTGCTTCTTCTTGGCAGTATTCCTGCCCCAGCTGGTGCTGCAGAGCTCGAGGACAGGGCTGTGCCCATGCAAGGAGAGCAGGCCTGTCCTCTGTTCAGTTCTGTTTTCACCCGAATAGGATCTTTGGAGCATTGAGATGTTGCACAGGCATGGTGAAGGGCCTCATTCACACTATGTATTTACAGTCCATCAGTAAAAGCATTGGCCCTTAACGTTCAGATTGGCTTTTAGAACTGAGAGAATCTTTCATCCTCCCACTTCAAAATCAAGTGTTCATGTGCTGTAGCTGCAAACTACAGGGAACAAAGCTGACGTTGTTTTTATAAAGCTTCCCCCCCTTTAGAATAGAACTATCTTTTCAGCATACTCACAATCAAAAAAGTAATAATTTTTTGGATGAAACATTTAAATTCATACTTATAAGTATGTATATATTGCAATTCACCCCTATGGTCAAGGCTGATCATCTCTCCCTAGGAGCTGGGAGATGACTCTGTGCAGGCAATGAGACGGGACTGGAGTGAGGATTCTCAGTGCAGCTTTCGCTGCCTGGAGTGGAATATCAGGGTCATGCTGTTTCAGAGTTTCTGAGTTTAGGGTATCACTGCCCCTTCCACCTTTGTTCGCAAACCACAATTTTCCTTTCTCTCTTTCTCCAAGAGAACCTTTCAGCTTGGAAACTTCAGCACAGGAAGGTCCAGCAAGGATCTCTGCTGCCCCTTCTTTGTGCAGAACAGTGTCAGGTTCTGCAGCCAGGGACAGCAGAATGAGCTTCAGGGGGATCTCAGTGCCACCAAACAGCCTTGGGTCAGGCCATGGGAGCATGCAACACTGCCTGCTCTGCAGCCATGCCTCCTGCCAGCTGGATTCCCTTCAGAAGATGGAGCACATGATATGGAGAGTGCACAGCAAAGTGAGTTTCCTGGCTGCTCTCCATAAGCACGTGGCTCCTTTATCAGTCACATTTCTGGTACTGTCCAAAGAAAAGAAAAGGCTGAGGTGTTGCCACAGCTGTGAGCCAGTCTCCGTGGGAACTGCCACCAGAGATCACAGAATCACAGAATCATCAAGGTTGGAAGAGATCTTCAAGATCAGCTAGTCCAACTGTCAATCCTGCACCACCATAATCTCCCCTAAACCATATCCCCAAGTGACACATCCAGATGCCTTTGGAACACTTCCGGAGATGACAACTCTGCCACCTCCCTAGGCAACTTATTCCAATGCCTAACCATTCCTTCAGTGAAATTTTTTTTTCTAGCAGGATGAAGCCCTTCCACCTCCTGCCTGCTGGTCCTGATACTAAAGAGCACCTCTGGAGGTCTGGTGAGCTGGAAGCCAGGAAGAAGTTTCTAAAGGCAAGAGGCTGTTCAAGGGAACAGTTTATGTGGAGTGAGGCTACAGTGAAAACTGTGTGTGGGCTGAGGAGCTGGAGCCAACTGATCTGCCAGTAAGGATAAGAACAGATCAGAGAAAGTCAGGTTGCAACTGAATATTTCTTGGAATGCCTTAGATGCTGGTTCTTTGAACAAATACTGATTGTTTAATTTCTCAAGCAAAGAAAGGCCAATAACTCTGACTACTATGAAGGCCCAAAAAACCCTCAAAACTGAACAGGTAAGAAAATGGCAAAGCGAATTCTTGCATATTCCATGCACAAAAAGGAGAAAAATAGGTGAGGGAGTAGCTCCTGGCGTTCTGGACTGGAAAATGGGTTTGTTATGATCATTGCTGTAGCATGCACTGTTGGGAGACTATAGTGACCGTAGGTGAAGATGTCCAACTGATGAACATACTGACAGCCACGCACGGGTTATGAACAGAATTTTAAAAATGTTTCCACTGCATTTATATCTTTATTTACACGCTTTAATGAATTGAACAAGATGAAATTATCTATGATAAATGCAATAATCACATAAACGTGGCACACTCCAATGAAGCAGGGAAGTGAGGCGCCATTCCCAGATTCAGCACCAGGTGGCACCAGGACATCACAGTCATCCCTCCCAGCCGTGGACAACATTGTTGGGAGATGGCGACTGTAGGAAGGGCAATTAACACATCCATAATTGTGACTTTTTCCTGGTTTTCTTAGACTTTTGATGAGTAATTACCTTGGAAGAATTGCCCTTCTGTGGGTTTGCTCATGGCAGGGATAAAGTCGCCCACTCATTTTGGCACACTGATGAGCCAGCTGAAGAGCAGCACCTCTTAAGAGCCAAACTCCTACTGGGGCTGCACAGCAACCGTGGTACCGGTCAGGCAAGTGACAGCCCCAGCAGCAGGGAAAACACACACTTTTTAAACTGACACAGTTCATGTCCCTCCTGCCCTCCATCTCCTGCACTGGGCTGTGCTGGTCATTAACTTTCCTGGTCACTCTTAAACTTCCTCTGGCTCTTGAATGGCTGGAGGCAAAACGGAGATTTATTATTTTTTCTTCGGAGAACCAGCACCAGATTCTTACACTTATTCAAACATGTGAGGGTTCTGATGAACACTAACTTTTGGGTTTGGTTTTACTGAATCTATGGGATATTTTTCCTTTCTAAGATATCTTGCATATTACTAAAGGTATAGCCTCAGCTAGAGAGACTTGAGAATGCAAAAAGCTAACGGACTCCTTATTCTATGCAGTTTTCGAGCATGTAGAGTAATTTCTTCAATACAAAAGAGCTTCCAACTCACTCTGCAAGTTTTAAGGTCCTTGAAGCAATTAAATACATGGAGATACACCCCTTAAACAGACCCTACCTGGAGAAATGAAGTTTTTTCAAGGGACTGCCACACTCTGGACTTTGATAATTCAGTGGCACAGTTCCCATTCAATAGCACCGTCTTTTGAGGATGCTCCCGGCAAAACACCAGTCTTGTAATTACAGCACATCAATCCCTGTGGGAAAAACCAAAGAAGACTGACTTCCAGTAAGAAGATTCATTAAAAGTGACCTGATTACTCTGTTCTGGATTTCTACAGAAGTGCTGTGGGAGCTCACGACAGAAATTCCTCTGGTGCTTTCTATTCCTGCAGGGCTCCTGGGTTTGTGTTTCTGGGGTTGCTGTGAGGTGGCTGCAGTCTGAAGTGTTGGTAGCAGATCTCTACTCAGCAGTTCTGGCTGGTTGTCTCAAAAACCTTCAAGTTGCAGTCCTAGACAAGTGGTGAATTCTTCCTTTTCTCTAAGAAGTCCCTAGGTAGGAAAGACACTCAGAGGTATGTAGCACTGACTTTGTGGGAGCCAGCTGTTTCTTCCCTCTGTGGGATGAAACGGTTCTCTTCTGTTTTCGATGAAGTTTGGTCAGAACACAGAAGGGCTCACTCATGTCCTTGGGAGGAGGGAAGATGCCCCATGTGCTCCTCTCCCATGTAGAGATTCCTTCTCCTGCCTCCCAGTCTGCTGTGTCCTCCAGGGCTGATGAGCACGAGCACAAGCAAAGGAAAATCCTGGGCTGTGCCCACCACAACACAGGAGGAGAGACTGAGTGAGAACCAATGATGGAACATTTCTTCTTTTATTTGAAGGACTTCAGTGAAATTTGCATTTAAAAAAAAGGTAAGTAGTATCACAGCTCTCTTTGGCAATCTGTTAATCTCAAAGGCTTTGTCCCCAGCCCTGCTGCAGCTTCTACCTGTTGGCAAAGCCAACTCAGCAGGTCTGGTATAGCCTTGTTACACTGAACGAGGCTTTGTGTGAAACTACAAACATCAAGGATGGATTATAAACATAAAAAAGACTGGTATAAATAACTAGCTATGTGCCATCTGGTGGGTTTCAGACTGGTGATGGATTAAAGGTAGGTTAATTTTAATCTGGTTACTTAAGGTGGGTTTTTCTACTGTTTGCATCTTTTAATTTCTCTCTCCTTTCTAAGAGTACACGAAGGACTCTGTAGGTCCTGTCACACCAACCAGCTTCATGGCTTTTAGCAAATTAGCTATATATAGTAAAACTGTGTGAATAATCAATTACAAGTTTGAAAGGTTTCAGCTGTGGCTTTTAAACTGAAGGTCACTTTCTGTCCTATTGGTATTTATTGACATAGTAATACCTCTAGAAATGAAGCAAGAGGTTTTCCTGCACATTAGCCCAAGGGGTTGGTATTTTTTGAAACTGTTTAATTTGTGGGGGGGTGGGAAGGCGGAACCCAACCTGTAAGAAACTAATGCTGGAAAGCACCCAAGTGGACACACTGCAGCTATTTTAATGAAAGAGAGTGGCAGCACCTGGAAAGCTGGAGCTCAGGGTTCATTTCTATTTCATGGGTGGATCTGATGTAAAATGACAGGTTTGTGGATGTTCAGGATGGGCTCCAGAAGCCTTAGACCTTGCTGGGCAGGGGTAGTCCCACATTTTGGCCAAGGATGACCCTGGGACACACAGCAGCTGTCAGAGAGACAGAGCACCTCTCACCTTATGCAGAGTTCTCTCCCTAAGGTATGTCTCAGCTCTGCTCCACCTCTGTGGTGTCTCCTGACCCAGTGCAGAAACTGGGGTCTCACAGCACCTTCAAGAAGCATGGCCAGTGAGAAATCAGTCAGTGCCTCCCTTCAAATAAAGACAATAGGCTCAGGGTATGTAAAATTTGAGTTTGTGGATGCTCTATTTACAGAGGTCTTTGAGCAAAAGGATGACAGTAGCAGATGTCTGACCAAGCCCAGTACAGAGCTCCAGGGGGCTTCTGGGGGCACTTACAAATGCTTTGAAGTATTTAGAAGACAATAGTGAATTAACACGGTCTCTTTGCAACACACACTTCCAATTAATCTAATTTTCTTTAATACAGTGCCTGGCACGGTGGATAAAGGAGCAGCAAGAGCAGATGGGACATGTCTTCAGTAAATGGCTTGATACTGCCCCCCACTCTGTTCTCATACGCAAAGCGCAGTCAGTGTGGGCTGACATTAGTCGACATGAGGTAGGTGCAAATCTTGCTTGGCAAGAAGGGAAGTGTTACAAAAGTCCTCTTGGGCTTAGTTTCATTTGGTATTTTCATTCATGGTTTGAATGAAGAAACAAAAGGCAGCTTGTAAAAGCTGCAGATGCTGCCTCCAGGCATCCTCATGCACAGAACTAAAATTCAAAATGAGTATGAGAAACTAGAGGATGGATCCAAAAATCAAGAGACTAAAACAGGAGTTCAGTAAAAATTACTTTTTCTAGGGAGGAGAAGTCAGTTGTATATGTGCAGGGCAAAACCTCTGCAGAAGAGGCTGTGAGGCCCAAATGCATCCCAGACTGGTCCTGGCGCTACAGGTGGTGTCAGTGTGGACAATGATAGTATCTCACCAGGACTGCTGGGGATCTCCTTTCTGTGATCCTCCTAGGAGCATCCTCTGCAGCTGAGCAAGCTAAGCATGACAAGGACATGGACAAACTAGCTCATCATCCTAGGAAGTGCTATTACAGGCTGTTGGCAGATGTACTGGAATTATCATTTAGGATTTTAGACAAATCCCTGAGTATATTTGCACCTGAGTTGTTGGAGGGGCTGGGCTACATGACTGATAATGTTATTGCAGTCTTACTGCAATACTGCTGCCACTGGTCCATATCTTCCGGAGTTTTTTTCTTACAGTTTGCTTAGGCCAAATGTCACTGTAAAGATTAGGACAGGAAAAGTTAATGAAACAGAGAATCTTTTTAATTATTTTCTCTTCTTTTTGGATGTTGGTAGGCCTACTGCTTGCATTTTGTGGTCTGTTCCAGTCTCTTCTCTCTCGCTGCCACTGCCAAAAAGGTCACATTAAACCTGATAATGGGCTGAAGAAGGGCAAGAAGGAAGGGTAAAAGGTACAGTAATATTTCTGCACAAGGAGCAGGGACAGAGATCCACATTGTTCAGGTGGAAAGAGACAACCCAAGTGCTCTAGAACAGAGCCTTTCTCCCTCTTTGACCTGGAGAAGGTGACTGAGAAATGATTGCTCACTGCCTCTCCTGCTGCAAACAGTAAAAGTGTCCATTGTAGGGGACAGGAATGAAGCTAAAGATCAGGAAGAATTTTTTCTTGCTGCTTGTGGCTGAATCAGACAACCCATGGTGTACTAGAAGTTTACATGGGTCCAAAATGCAACATGACAGGCATATGAGCTTGCTGCAGACAAGCACAACTCCTCCCTCTGGGGAGTCCTGAGCTGCAGCATGCTGGGATCTGTGGACTGGAGGGGTCTCTGGACTGCTGGGGCCAACTTGCCATGTAATGTGTGGCTGATAATCCTCTTCCTAAACATCTGTTGTGGGTCGCTACTGGAGACAGGATCACAGGCTGGTCTGTCCCTTAACTATCCTGCTTATGTGAAAGCCTGAGGCTGATTTCTGCTTTTCCACAGAAAAGTAGACTAATATTTGAGAAAAAACCTCAAGTGTTAGTGTTCTGCCAAAAAATGCACTTGTACAGTAAAATTTAGAACAGTTTCCCTTTGGGCTAATTACTTGAGTTCATTTAGTGGCAAGTTTTAGCAGAGCTGCTTGCAAACTGAAGATGCTGTCTTTGATTTTGCCCCTAAATCATGACAGTAGCCAGGTGCTCTCCTCCTGACTTCACACTGGCCAGTTGATACTGGCTAATACTTTTATTTCCAGAAAGCTGGCAGACGTGTGCAGGTCACTGCTGTGCCTTGGGAGATGCATGAATGAAGACTTTCACAACAGCCTGAAAAGTATTGACTGAGCAAGACCACGGCTTGGCCTCAGTTGGCTTGGAAGAGCCAAGAATGTAGCCAAGGGAGTCCAAAAATGGCCCTTGTCTCTGCAGGCTGTCATTGGGCTGGGCTGGCTGGCTGCCTCACCCCCTCCAGCTGCTCTCCAACTTCCTTTTCTAAACCTGGTGCTTTACTGGTGATCTGCTTTGCTCTGCGTTAGAGTATTTCTCTTCAATAGACCATTTCCCATGTGTGAAAAATGCCACAGGTTTGGACTGAAATGCAGTGCATGCAGTGGTGCCCTGTGCCAGCACAGGACACAAACCACTGGGCTGGAAGGGTGGCAGAGCTGTGTCTGTTGGCTGGTTGATGCTTTACAGCCTCTGCTTCCTCAGGGAGAGCGAGGGGTACCCATATGTTCCCTGGTCCTGTTACTTTCTAAACCCTGGGAAATGGCATTTGGACCCTCAGCATATGCACTACACTTAAAATAAACCACCAGAGGATGAATACAAGTTCAAAAAAATTCTTAATTTATTGTAAATTCTCCTTTCATCTGTGCTGCATTTCCAGTGTTCTGCACATTAATAAATATACATTTGTTAAAAAAAAACAAACAACAAAACAACAACCTCCAGTGTCTAATCTGCCATAAAGCTTTTAAAAAGTCATAAAAATAGGTTTTAATTTTCTTGTCATTAATACAACTTACCCTCATTTACTGCAACAATTCTGATCAAAATAAAAACTACCTACATCTCACTGGGACAAAATATACATACACAGATGTAAAAACAACTAGCATGGGTTATACACAATGCCTGAGCACAGAGCCAAGTGCCAGACCATTAAAACATTCAAATTTCTGTCAGAAAATGTCACGCAATATGTTGCATAATTTTTAAAGGAACAGCATCCTTCCTCCCTCTCCCCTTCCAAAGGCCTCCTTGATACTTTTGAAAATGCATAGGAATATAATAAAATCAACATTACAGCATATATATAACTCTTGCATTTTATTTAGCCTGATTTTCTGTTTTTTCCCTTTCACACACATTTGCACAAACAATAGCCACTATTTTCCCAGAAGGGCTCCTATGGCAAGCAAGGAGCTCCTGAAAGCCTTGCTGTCAGAGAGCAGGTCACAGTCACACCATTGCTGTCCTTGGAGTCACATATTCCCACCACGGGGAGTCACTGGCTGAGCTCTGCCCCAGCTGCATGCAAAGTTTTTCACATCTTGTTTTTCCTTTACTTGTACACATTGCAAGAAGGTGCAGACAGCAGACAGGTCACACTTAACTTTTCCATACTTGTGAAACCAGCACATTTTGTGGGAAATATGAAACCTTAAGGCTTCCATGTGCTTTTTGAAAGACCAAGAAGGCCAGGGCTTTGTCAAAGAGCTAGGCAGTGAAACCTGGACATCTTTAAAGAGTTGTATTTCTGCTTTGATTAGCAGTGTGCTGAATCCAGTGGGGGAGAAAAAAAACCCCACAATAAAATAAAATACTGCACCTGAGGCAGAATTTTCCCCTTGGGAGGAGGGCCCTCTTCTTAGGACATGCAGAGTGCTGGTTTGTTTCAGAGCCAGACCAAAGTCAAAACCTATCATACAATCACACCACGTATTTTCTTGTTCTTGGTAAGGGAAATACTGATTTGACTTCTTCCATACAGGACTGTGTTGAAATCTTACACTAAGTTATGACTTTGTTTTAGTCCTGAAATTCAGTTCCTGAACGTTTCAATGCACTTCAGAGAAGGCATTAAAACATAAAAAAAATGAAAAAACAAAATTTTATGGGTTTTAGAAGAGGTTATGAAAGAAACATACTGTGCCCTTAAAGTGTTCCAAAATCTGTCAACAAAACTTATAAATTACAGTCATGGGTTTTGATGCAATCCTTACTGTATTACTTTGAAAACTGCATTGTGTCTGAAGGTGGCTTCCACACAAACCTCAGTTACTTTACCAAACGCCAAATTCAAGTAAAATTGTGCAATGTTCATATAAAAAATATCAAACCCTCTTTTTAATTGATTTCCTGTTATCAAATTAAGAAGATCAGTATAAATGTAAAATATACAAAGGAACTTTTTCTTTAGCAACACCATACAAAATATATAAAAGTATCTACACTTTTTATATATATATAAAAGATTTTTTTTTCTTAAGACGATATGTCCATAGTGGGGTGGACAGAGATGCTGGCATAGAAACCAAAGGACACTTCTTGGGATATTCCTCCCTAGAGCCCAGCAAGCTGAAGGGTTCACACTGCAGCCATCAAAACTCCACCAGAGACATCTAGTGCTTGTCTTCAGGCTGATAGATTGACTTATTGTAGGTCCACTATGATAATAACATGTTTTTCCTTGGTTCTCCCCTGTAATAAGCAACCCTTGCAGCACTGTCAGCACTGCGAACAGGTATCTATCCATCACAGTGCATCCCTGTGGCCATTTCCATGTGTTTTCGGCACGGGTTCATGCCGTGAGGAGTGTAACACACAGCAACCTTACTGCAAGTGCATCTGGGCACTGTGTTCCCACTGTGAGCAGTCAGGAGTGTGCCATCACGTGAAACTGGGTGGGAATCAGTGCCCACCTCACCTTCCTCACCACGTGGCCACTCTGATGAAATCCGAGGCGGGCAGGCAGCGACCCTGCAGCGAGGAGTCCGGAGCCACGCAGAGGTGATCACAGTTTCCTGACGGTTCAAATTGAAGTTTCATTACTGCCTCTGTTAGTGAGAAGAAGTAATCATGCAGGCTTAGGGTTAAACAGTCACAAGCAAACCACCCCACCCAAAACCACCTAATCCTTTTTAGTAGGGTCTCATGCTCCACGAAGTTACCATGCCTTGCCAATCCAGTGCTTGCAAGGGGGATGCTGCCCTGCAGGGGAAGACCAGCTGGGAGAAACAGTTCCAGGAATACACAAGAGAAACAGGCTTTAGAGGAAGTTCTGTGGAGGGCTTGTGTTTGGCTAACAGTGAGGATTCACATACAAATCTTACAAGCTGTTACAAACTTGGTGTTTCAGATAGATTCATGTGATCAGCTGCCAACAGCAGAGTTTTCCATTATGCAAAAAGTGAGAAGGTAATACAGTTGCTCAGTACAAGTTGGCTGATTATTCTTCAGTAATGACTGTAGTACCTGGTACCAGCAAGTAGTTATGGCTTGTTAAAGACACTTCTGTTTCCCTGCTAAACAGGATCTATTTCATCAGCCAGTTCCTGGCAATCCAAAGATCTGCTTTTATAGTGAGCTGGGAATGGTCTGTGCACCCAGACAACATGGGTGTCTAAAGCATGGTGGGACAGGGCCAGAGTTAAAGCTGGGTGAGAAATATTCTCTTGGTTTGATGAAAGGATGAGACTATTATTTGTGTTAATAAAAAATGAAACTATATGCATAAAATGCTTGCACAGACTTTACATATGGCCATTGTTTTAATTATAAATGCAAGAATTATGATGAGTAATGAGGTTTCTGAGAATTCCCTTTGGCTGAGAGCTTGCTCAGCCTTTTGTTAATATTTGATTTAGTTTACAATGGCAAATTCACATACTAATTGCCATGCAGCAGGTGGGAATCACACACGTGGTAATTTAGGATCAGCAGCTTGACTTCCTCTCCAGCCTTGGGATCTTGTGTCCCAGCAATGGTTTCCCTCTGCCCAGATGGACACCAAACTCTCGCCGAACTTCCGTGGCAAGGTAACAAGGCAGAGCTAGGCTGCTCTTGTCCACAGTGTGCCAGTAACACATCAGGCTGCCAATTCAGAGCATGCCAGGGTGACCAGTAGCACTTGTCTGTCACAGCACCTTGCCTGTGATACCTGTTTTAGCCTTCTCATCAGTGAAACACCACAGCCTGGGGACATGGTATGGACAAACCATGAAGACAGTTATGGTGAAGGACTCTGGTCCAATCACCAGATGAAATTTTTGCTCCTGTAGGAGTCTAGGGTAGGAAGGCAAGGGGAGAGACCAGAGTCATGGGAGGTGAGCCAGGGCATTCTGATGTGGCACTTACTCTGAGTCTGAGGTGTCAGCATGTCCTGTTCCCACGTGGAGGTTCATGGGCATACCATTGAGCTGGTCTCTAGACTGCTCCCTCCGAGCATTTTTTACTGTCACCCCTGAGTCTGAAGGAGAGCGAACCCCATCATTTGTCCCCAGAGAAGTAGTCCTGGATGAGATCGTGGTCTGATTGTAATCCGACAGTTTTTCCCGCAAACGATTCTTCATATTCTTATCCACCAGTGGGGGAGGGTAGGTAACTTTATTTTTCAAGATGCCTGTTACCAAAAAGAGGGAATAATGAAAATTTTTAAATGTGTCAGTAATTTAATTTATCAATATTTCATTTATTTAAGCTGAGCACAACCAAGAATGACATTTTATATTTCTCACTAAGACTCCTAAATTGCCCCTTTATTCCAAACCCAGAAGATTAGACTTCAGCAACTACTTACTAGCTTCCCATGGCATATCTGGTTACACAGGTTGGAGGCATTTGAAAAGTATTCTTCCATGACAAAGCTACCTTATGAACTAATTAATGCTCGTCAACCCCCTGGTCTCCCAGTCCGACTGTGAGGCTAGGTTGGCTGCGCTACCTTTCCTCTGCTCCGGCTGCTGGTTATTCTGGTGGGACAGAGGTCTGTTCTCCTTCTGCTGCCCTTCGTTCTCCTTGTCCTGTGGTGCTTCGTTGTTATGGTTCACTTGGTTTTCCCTGTGAAGCTCTACGTTGACCTTGGTCTCTACTTTGAGTTTCGGCTTCCCGCCGGGGTCCTCGCCATCGCTGGCTGTTACGCACTCTGTGGGCCAATAGGGTTTCACATGATTGGGGAGGGTATCAACTGCAATGCAAAAAAACACTAGCTCGAAAAACACTTTTGATATGTTCTCTCAACCTCTTTCTGACCAGTCCCATTCCCTGTAGCAGGAGAGGAGCTGTGTGTCAAACCACAGCAATCCTTCAGGTGGTCCTTGCTGGACTGCACTGCTCTCAGGGTGCATTAAACCTCTAAAAACACACCTGGTAGGATGGGTAGGAACCTTCCCAGAGCAAGGTTCTCCATTATGGAGAATTGTGAGGCAAACTCATCCTCTCAGCTCTCCAGGGTTAGAGATCCCTCCTTGGAAAGGTTGGTTTCTTAAGGCTGGGGGCACCCAAGGCACTTTGTGCTGTATCTGTGCAGAGCCTCAACACACAACCCGGATATTTGTCATTCAAATCTGCCTTTCATTAGGACAGAATTGAATATGCTTAGAAATGCCTGAATCCTGCCACATGATCTCCAGCTCTTTAGGACCAGGACCTCCCCAACACCACTGGATACACTTGTATTATGCATATATATGCATGTGTATTGTATGCCTGTATTGTATGAGGAGAGGCAGGTATTTCCTACCCCTGCTCTCAAAATGAGCAGCTTCTTTCTCTTCTTCTTCATATGAGATTTTGCTGGCTTGATAGTGTGATGTCCAAGGGTTGTGGGGACCTGTCTGCAAAGCCCACTCTGCCTGAGGGCACTCAGCATTCAGTACTCAGTCACCTCTGTGAACAAGCCCTTGGGAAGAAGAAAGGTCTCTAAGATGGGAAAAACAAGGATCTCTGCTGAAGCAAGGTACAGAGGTAGAGATACTGTTTCAGTTGTATGGTGGTCTGGTAAATTTGTCTTATCTAATCTAAAGCTATTTTGTAGCATCGCTCGTTTCCCCTCACACGGGGAGTACCTTTGGGTGTGCTGTGGAGTGGGCCATGCTCATTATTTTTGGAAGCAGATGTGTTCCACTTTTTCTCTGTCTCAAGTCCATCTTCCTCACTGTCTGATGAATGGGAGGAGGCATAAGAGCTGCTGTGTTCATCGAGGGACAGTTCACTGTCGGAGTCTGAATCGTGGTCTACAAATGCAGACAGGGGAAACACAGTGATGAAAGTGTGAACAAGAGTTGAACAAATCTATCCAACAAATGCACAAGGACAAAGAAAAGACAGGCATCTGTTTCAGGCCAGGTTGAGCTCTTACATCCATAAGTATATAAAGGATTAATTTAGATTGACTGCAGCATCCACTTAAGTAATCATGGGAAGCACAACTACTTGGCTCAGCTGGTGGGCAGGACCTTTTCTGTGTACAGGAGGTGCAGAGCAGAGTGGGTACCCATTTTTCCCTATTCAATATGCAGAACAGTAACTCCATGGGATCTATCAACACAACACACAGGCAAACAAAATATACTTAGAAATATCAAGAATCTGAAATGAACTTAATTTAAGAACAGCTACAAGCCAACAAAATTTAATGGCAAGACCAAAATGAATGAAAATCAGACAAGAGGCATTTCTCATTTTCTTGTACAAACCACAGAGCAGTGAAGGAGGATAGTCCCTCAAGGTCTCAAACATTAAAAGTTCTCCAACTAAAAATCAAGAGCAATGGCATGTAATTTGTGAGAAAGGAAGGGGATGCCATAAACTGTCAACAGTTGTGACAGCTATCAGATGAAAACTGAACCATCACAAGAAGCAGATGTATGATATTTCCATTCCAGAATTCCTTGTAAGGCAGCCATTGCATAGTTTGTTATGCCAAGATCATAACGAGAATGAGACACATCCAAGTCAGACTAACTATTGTTCCTGTTACAGGAGACTTTGAAGAAAGTGCTGAGAATGAGAAGGTACACAAATGGGTCAAAGCATTAAGAAATCATTCTTACCATTGGATTTTGATGGATTCCTATGAAAAATTGAGGAATCTGCTTCAGTCTGACCAGCCCTTGCTTGACTTGAGGATCCACTGAGCTTATGAGCAGCCTCATCCCTTTGAGAAGAAAAACAAAGGACAACTTTCTCGGTCACTTTACTATTCTTAACAACAGGGCAGACATGCAGGTGAGATTTGTCCGGTCAAATGCAGACAGCTGCAGTGGATGCCAGCCTGTGCCTGACTGCCCACGTGGTCACCTTGCAGCAAGACAGAGGTTATTCTAATGCAGTTGTCTGCCTTCGGCCACATGACTCACACTATGAAAAAGCTGAAGTTAATGAGCTAAACTGCACTCCTGGAGACATGTTTGAATTTTAACAGGTAGGCAGCACGGCCCACACAGTTAACATAACTATTATGTTAACCACTGCACTCCATACCACAGATGCAACAGAAAATGCACAAAAGAAAATGACAGTCACACAAAACAGAACTGTTGAGACATAAACCAAGTAGCATTTGAACCACATTTCTGGTTTCCACAAGAGCAATGAAAAGGGAAAGGCAAGCACCTGGAAGCCATGCACCTGCCACCTGATTACCTGAGAATATAAGCAAGGTAGCTATTGTGGCTCTTGGCTGACCTGACGGTGCTTTCTAGGGAGACAGTGGATTCCCCAATAGTTGTGCGATACATATTTGGCTCTTCTATATACGTGTTGTTACAGTTCAGAGATCGCTGAAGGGAAAAAAAAAGACATAAAGCAATAGTGAATGATCCCTCCAGAAGCTCACGTTACCCACAAATGTATAAAGTTTCAAAGGAACCAAATGGTTTTTGATGCTGAAGAAATGAATTATTTTCTTTCAAAAGTTTTAATTAAAATAGTAAAAACTTTTGAGAGAGGCCATCAGTAATCTCTGTACAAGTCACTGAAAGCAATCATACAGTTCACCTTATTACAGACAAGCCACCTATAAGTTTATTTTAGGTAACTTCTACCAGCAAGAGGATGGGTTTTTCCCCAGTGCTTTTTTCTTACAGTTAATAACGTAGCTCTTGTTGCAGTGGAATCATCTGGAAGAGGTTTCTTTCCAGTTAAAGTGTTCTTCAAGTGCTTTCTGACTTCTTTGTTAAATACACAGTGGAAGAAGAAAATGAACAGCCCCTGGATAATTGTAGAGAGATAAAGAATAAATGTAAATGATTCACTACTACAAAACTGCAAATACGGGTATTAGAGAACAGTCATTTTGAAATAACCCCTAAATTCTGGTTCACAGTCCATGATTTTGTATTTCAAAAGCAGTAACTATTTTTTGACTGAAATAGCATTTATTGATCTCCCAGGAATCCTTCCAATAATTTGCTTCCAAGTTAAAATGTGCATAAAAGGCCTTGTAAAATATATACAAAAATGTGTCTCTCCAGGATTTACAGAGCACAGCATGATTTGGGAAGAAACTTTCTTCTCAAACTATCCAATGGGAACCTTGGTGTGTCACTAGAAGACATTGCAGGGAGTTTGAACTTGAGATTCTGGAGATTTTACGCAGATGATGAGATAAAATCAACAGTAGCACATGAATAAGATCACAGCCTTTAGCGAAAACCTCTGGAAATGGGGAACTTCTGTGAAAGGTGTCTTTAATACTGTTGGCTAAGAGAACTTCAGAAAGCCTTGTGAGATGTGAAGAGATACTGGCAGTGGAAAGGCCCCAACTTCTGCTGCCTAAGTTCCTTGTTTAAGCAATACCTCCCAGTGGAAAAAACACTAAAATCCCCAGGGCTGGGCAGTTGTTGGCTTCCAGGAACACACATTAACTGCTTTCACTGGGAGCAGGGGACAAGCATGTGTGTGCCTTCAGATGTATTTGCTCTGAGGGAATTAATCCAGCTGCCAAATTGTTATCAACTTCGGTTGGAGATGCAGGATAGAAAAGCCAATCACTCACAAAGTTGCAGCTGTACCAACATCACAAGAAGCCTGAATTTCATAATTTCAGCCAAAGCAATTGACTTAGAGTAACTTTAAACTTCAAGCACACTTTCTAAACATTCAATCAACTGTGATCTTAGCTGGCACTAGCACTTAGGGATTATTCATTAATAAAATTCACATAAATGTCTCTTTAAAAATACAAGTTCAAAGAAGACAATGATGTGAAATGCCACATACCACTGTGCTTCTCTGGGCAAGTTTGGAGAATTCCAGCTGCTGACTTTCCTCACTCTCATGAGGTTTATACTTTATTTTATTTTATTTTAGACTTGTGGAAGCCTGGTTTTACAGCCTGAGTAGGTGCATTTGTTTCAGAGCACACCAGTTGCAGTGGCAAAATAACCTTGCTCCAGACTGGCCTACCTGCTGTGCTTCCAGGTCATCAACAGTCATCTCCAAAGGAGATTCCTTTTTCTCTTTGGCTGCAGTTTGTGGCTGTTGTGCTGCAGCTGACAAGAGTGTCCTGCTAGCAGTAGCTGTTTCAATACTGCAGCAGGCACTTGCTAGGACATCTACTGCCATCCTTGGTCACAATCAAATTGTGACCAACATGAAGCTTCATGACTATTTCCATGTCAGGTCTCTTACAAATAATTGTCAGCATCTTTAATCAACAAGTGTGCAAAAACTAGGACAGGCAACTCAGTAAAACCCTAATACAAGGAGCTGGATTTGAAAATCATTATTTGACTCATTTCTTTTAACAATAACCTAATTTGTGAAAGCCTTGAACTTGGAGTCATCCACTCTGGCTGAAATAAAACAGTCTCTCATTTGCAGTAGCAACAGAACAACTCTTAACAATAAGCACACAGAAGACAGTAACAAAGACTTTTTCTGTAGAAAGACAGAGGTATAATTGCCTATTATTTATCTGTTGCAGGTTACTATAGTAGTGTACTTACCTTTAGAATGACTAAATGTGAAAGATGCAATTATTTAAAGTTCTGGTTTTGGTGAAAAGAACCCTCTCTTTGAGAAAAGAGAGCACAAAATGAACTTGAGCTTTCTGTTTTTTCTTAAGTTGGCTCACCTTGAGCAGGTTTTTGGAGGTCTGGGTGCAGCAGTGCACTCATGAAGGTGTGCCACAAACAAGATGCCATCCAACTTACCTGCAGGCAGCTGAAAATGGCAAAGAGATAGTGAAATGTCATGACGTCACTGTTGACCGCCATCAGCCCCAGCAGCCACGTGGCACTGATAAGCAGCAGGAGCAGGAATGCTGTTCGCAGCACAGAGCTGTAAAGCAAACACAGATGGACACTTGCAGTGTGTTGGGATACAAGAGAACAGACCAACTTCTCCCCATGGATGCTGCTACATGTCTAATGACTTCGCAACTGGAAAGGCCCTTTGGGAAAACTAGGGCAGTGTTCACCATCCCCCAGTTCCCAGACCTCTCATGGCACTACTCTATGAATTAGCATATTCAAGAAAAAAAAGGGTGATTTCTTTCCAAGTTCCTTTCCAAGATTTTCTTCAAACAAACCAGATTGTTTGCAAAGCCCATGCTGTTTAGCCTTGTTGACTCCAAGGAAGAGATATGGGCAGTAAGTGGCCACCTCCACCTCATTTCTCTTTGTCAAGTTCACTCTCACATACCTTCTCAACATTACTGCCCAAGATTTTGAATCAAGGGCACTCAGGTGAATATTTGTTTGCTTAAAAACATAATTTTCACAGACACTTTAGAAAGACAGACACAATTCTACTGCAAAAGTTTTATATTACAAATAAACTCTCTGCCACTAAGCAGCAATTATATTGCATTGGTTTAGGGAGATTTGGACTTCATCCTCAGCCCCAAGCCACTATTAGGGTTAAAGTTCAGAGAATCACAAAGCCTACAGCTCTAGGCACACTGGGACCAGAACAGGCATGCCAAGGAGAGCGTGGCACTGCACCAACACTGCTCCTTCCACAGTTTTATTAACTGGGCCCATGTTGCCGAGGAACTGACCCTCAGATTCTAGTGTTCATTGCGTTTAGTGTTAGTGTTAGAGTTCAGAGAACCACAAAGCCGACAGCTCCAGGAACACTGGGGCTGGAAAAGGCATTCCAATCTGTACACAGCAACTTACAGCCAGGGTGGAAGAAAGAACTAGAAGCAGCCTTTTAAAATCTCAAATTTTTTCTGGAAAAAAAAAAGGGGGGGAGGCGGCTGTCTTGCCACTAATCACATTTGAGTTCACAGGTAAATTCTGAGCTTTGGGCAAAACAGTCGTTAATGGGAACAGGCTGTCACAGGAGCTCAGGAAGGCAGCAGGTTGCAGCTTGTGAGGCTTTCTGCTCATCCCACGGCGAGTGAGTGCAGGGAGGCTGGCCCTCTGCACAGGAACCTCTGCCATGACATAGCTGGTAACTCAGACATATGACAGGGGAGACCTTTCTGAACCATGGGTAAGCACAGGGAGACCCAGAATTATGTCTACCTCGGCAGATGTGAAGTGACAGTGTAGTAGGGAATATGATGAAAGACCTGGAAGGACTGTAATAAGACCATCTTTCCCTTCTCTTCCCTACATTTACCTACACTTGGTGGTGCAGAGCACCACAGTGGAGGTTTTACAAAGCCTTCAAGGGAATTCAGGAGTAGGTGCTGGTGAAGCAGCTCCAATCGCCTCTATCAACACTGTCTGCCCCAAAACCCTTTTTTATTTTGCACTCCAAAACTTGCTTTTATGTAATTCTGTCTCTTTATTATTTCTGGCCAGAACTACTTCTACAGGTTTTTGAACTCAAACTTACACAACTCCAGTTTTTTCAAATGAACGTTGTCTTCGTCTGCATGATGCTTTCATTGCTAGTATAAAGATGACAGTGTTTATCTGAAAGGAAAATTGAAATAACAAAATGAATTCTTTCTGTACATTTGTTAGATCTCTATTTTCAAAAACAATGCAATTTTTATCCTAAAATGATCTGTGGTGCCAAGAGTATTTTCCCTTCAGTTTAAACTCTCTAAATTACAAGATTCTCCTTGTTTCAAAGGAACATAGTCAAGGACAATCTAGGACTTAATCTAGATGAAATTTAGTAAGACTAAATTTTGCCCTATGCAAAGATACTTGAGTGAAAGATAAAAACACAAAAAATGCTGTCCTTGTTTAGACCAGAGTCCAATCAATCCAGCATCTTATATCAATTGGGCCAAACCACACTTTAAGAACATTTTCAAACAGAGAAAATGTACAGTGGTAATTCCCCTGAAAAATCCTTCAGCCTCCACTGATTTCCACAGTTGGGATGTACTTATTTACTTGTAGTGAGTATCAGTGCTGAGAATTTGTCTCACCATTCACTTTCCAAAGCTGTGCAGAGCTTTACCACCACCATTGTCCTGTCTGCAGGAGTTTCTTACTTAATGCTCTGTGGAGAAATCATGCAGCTTGTCCTGTTTGTTCTGAATCTGCTGCCTCCTGCTACTGCTTGTGTTGGAAAAGACACTGAATGGTTGGGTCCATAGTAATTTTCTCCAGGCCAATACTCGGTTACAGGCTCCTCCTTCCCCCCTTCTCTGCAGCTTTCTCTTTTCTAAGCTTAAGGCTCCCAGTCCACTTAGTTGGTCTTCCAGTGGGGACTGTCCCATGTCTCTGATGAGTTGGGATCCTGACCTACACTGCTTCCAGGTCTACTTCACATTTTTGAGATTAGCACACCAGAACTGCATTTGGCACTCAAGATAAGAGTCAAACCATGAATATTTATCTTCTGGTGTTTCTTTAAGGGAGAAGTTTTAAGGGAAAAGTTAAATACCAACCATTCTTTCAAATTCCTGAAATTGAAAATATTTAATATTCCTTTAGGACTTCTGGTTCAAGTGACTTGTTACAGCTCGTTTTGTTGATTTGTTTTATAAGCTCACAGAAAACCCTTCTATCATGGAACAAAACAAATGGGAAAAAATAAATAGGTTTCTGGCCATACAGTCATTGCTCCACACACAATCTTTGTACTGGCAGGTAGCCCTCTGATTTCCAGGAGCTTAGCTCATGTCTTATCTGCTTAAGCAAAAGACACAAGCTCCAGTACATGTGCTTCAAATGTAAAGAACACAGCTGCTTTGCATTATGACTACTGTTTGACAAAACATAAAAGAAAAGGTAGCAGTAAAGAAGAGACAGCTCTGGATGCCACCTCTACCCTACTTACAATGACAACCATTATGATGGGCCCAGCGAAACTCCAGATAAGGGTGTCATGAACAGACAACCAGCAGAAATCAGGGTTCCCATAGCCTTGTGGATCCAGACCAACAGCAAGCCCTGGGTCACAAAATGATGGGAAAAATAACATCAGAAAGGTGCGGCTTATAACCAAGAACATTTTCAAATAAACAAAATTATCATGGCAAAACCAGGCATATTTTTTAAGAAACAAAATTTTTGTGGGAAAATTTGTTCAATAGGACAGTCTGGGAAGGCAAAATCAAGGCAAATGTTAAAATTAATTAATTAAATATTAAACTTTTATGCTGCTCACTCCATATCAAATGATACTATGAGTTTTGCCTACTAGAACAAAGTTCAGCTGCATAAAAATGACAACAAATGCAAGCCCCAAATTAATTCTGTTTCAGCACAGTTTTATAGCCATACTCACACAGTATGAGCCTTGAGGGTGAATGACATGTTGAGGAATTTCAATAACACTGTGCAGCAGAATGACATGAATCATAACTGAATAGATGTCTATGTTATGAAAAAAAAAAAAGTGCATTCTTAACTGCTGTGTTTGCTGTCACTCAAATAACACCAGAGACAAAGGAACCTGGGAACACGAAGGAGTTAACTGCTTGAGCTCAGGTGAGATTCATTTCAAACTGCCATTCCAGGTACTTTACCTTACTTTCAGCACTGTTTGAAATGGAGTTTGCTAACGCCTCAAGGCAATTGAGTTAAAACCACACCTTATATTATTTTTCAAAACCTGGACAATTCCAAGGGATTCTCTGAGTCCAACCTTCACCTGCTGATTTACAGTGCTGCCTGATTTGGTGACCTACACCTTGCCCATATGGTGATGAAACAGGATTGCTGCCTTTGACCTGCAAAATCATGCAATCATAGAATTGTTTAGGTTGGAAAAGACCTTTAAGATAAGGTCTGCCTTGAGCCTCCTTTTCCCCAGCCTAAACAACCCCAGTTCCCTCAGCTGCTCCTCATAAGAGTTGTGCTCAAGATTGCTCACCAGCTCTGTTGTCCTTCTCTGGACTTGCTCCAGCACCTCGATGTCTTTCTTGGAGTGAGGGGCCCAGAACTGAACAGAAGATTTGAGGTGTGGCCTCAGCAGTGCCAAGTACAGGGGAATGATCACAACATCGTTGTAGTGCTTCTGAGTTGCCTGCCCCTTCTTCCTCTTTTCCCCCAAGTCCCAGCAAAAGCTCCCTGTTCAGCCAGTCTGGCCTTCCTCACTGGCTTGTCTTTTGCCACTTGAGGACGGCCTGCTCCTGTGCCTCAAGATTTACTGCTTGAGGAATGTCCAGCCTTCCTGGACTCCTCTGCCCTTCATGACTGTTTCCCAAGGGACTCTGTGAGTCAGGCCCCTAAACAGGCTAAAGTCAGCCCTCTGGAAGTGCAAGGGGGAAGTTCTGCTGAATCCCACCCTTACTTCTATGAGAATTGAAAACCCTATCATTTTGTGACCACTGTGCCCAGAATGGACCCTAACCATCACATCGCCCACCAGTCTTTCCAATGTTCACAAAGAACAGGTCCAGCAGGGATTCATCCCATGGTTGGCTCGCTCATTAGTTGCATCAGGAAGTTCTCTTCCACACACTTCAGCAACCTCCTGGACTCTCCTGCATTGTATTTCCAGCAGACATCTCTTAAGTTGAAGTCCCCCACAAGAACAAGGACTAATGATGGTGAGACTTCTTCCAGTTGCTTATAGAATGTTTCCTCTGCCTCTTCATCCTGGCTGGATGGTCTATAACAGATTCACACCATGATATCTGCCTTGTTGTCCTTCCCACTGGTTATAACCCATAAACACTCAATTTTTCTGTCACCAGCATCAAGTTCTAGACAGTCAAAACACCCCCTAACATATGTGATTGTTCCTGTGGTTTCTACAACATCATTAACACTTGTGCCTTTGCTGCCACATGGATCTCCATCCCCTACCTCCATTGAGTTGGCAGACAAAAGGACCTCACTAGAACAGCAGCCCTCAAACACTGGCATGCTGCCCTCAGCGGCATGATGACCTCAGCCTGGTTTTAACTCTTTCTCCCTTCAAATCTAGTTCAAATCTCTTTTAATGAGCCCTACTAGCTCCTGTGCAAAGATCCGTTTCCTCCTTTGAGACAGGTGTACCCTGTCTGCAGAGGCCTTCAAGACACAGAAACTGATCCCTGTGAGGTCTGTGGCCAATGACATATGGCAAGTGGCTGCAGCATGTTGTCTGGGCACTGAGGGCACCTACTGCGTAGAGCTTATGTCCTGACTCAAGAGGTGGCCAGGGCTGATGGCAGTGCCATCAGGAGGATGCACAAGGAGGATTCACGTGTATTAATAATTGTCTTTTTTTGAATTGAAGCCTGTGTGCTTTGATGAAAAGACACTTAAAAAGGGAGAGGTGGCTGTGTTTCACTCTTGCTTCTTAAAGCTGGCCCACAGCCAATATTCACATCTGGTACAGGCCTATGGTCTATGAAAACTAAACTGGCTACTTGGCAAAGCAGAGGATATCGGATCTGTTTTCACTGAAATGTGGAATGAGATAGGACCAGTCTCCCTCCCTGCTCTCATTGGTCCTTCCACCACCCCCTTCAGCAGTTGCCATCCAGAAAGAATTAGCCATAAATGATTAAGGGACCATAAAGTATTTTATACAGATGTAATTCTATGGATACAGTATGTTTCCCAGGACTGGATTTCCCCATTAATGGGACTTTAAACTACAGTTTGACTCTGGCTCTAAGAGTAATTGGCAGACAGCAAAATTTTTCACTCTCAAAATCCTACCCTAAAGTTCTCTAAACAAATAGGGCAAATTGCAGTCTTCAGGTACATGGCTCAAATTTTCTGCAGTCAACAACATGTGAAATAACACTTTATTCAAAGGTAGAATTAAGCCAATGCAGCGAAACATTTTGGTACATCAATTAAATGCTGCTGCCTGGCTGTCCTCAACAGACTAATACCTTGCTGACGTTGGCAGGAATTGGGGCTGGTCTCCTATGACCAAGAGTTCTATGGGGATCAGCACCCATCCTGTGGGGAGGTGCTGCCAGAGGGGCATGTTTCAACCCTTCTGAGCTCCTGTGGGCTTAGCAGCCATGTGTGACTCAGGCAACCGTGGGTCAGCCTCACCTCTCTCCTGACTCACTGCTTCGCTTAGGATTTGAAAGGTGCTAGTTTCAGAAGGATATTGGTTTTAGGTCTAAGTAAGAACCTGTTTTAACACAAGCACTGCAGTTTCCACGGCAAAGCAGTTACTGCACACATATGTCAACCAGTTAGTGTGCTGCCGCGAAGATGGGCAGAACTGGGGGGTCTTGCTGGGCACCAAATACAGCCCTTTGCTCCTGAGGCAAGGAAGTCATAAAATCTCTCTCCTAGATAGATCAAACTACACTTTAAAATGAGCAAACTTAAAGCAAATTTAAAATGTTCCAATATTGCTCCCCATGGAGGAATATTCCAGATCCACACTCTTTTGATGGCTGTAAGCTTTCTCCCTGCTTCTATTCTACTTTTGTTCTTTGCAATTTGCATTTCAATGCTGTGATTAAATGTGGAGTGTTCAGGAGGATGAGATTTTACTAAGTTTTACCCTCCTCTAAAGGTCAAAGTTCCCTTCTGCAAGGAGCCTGGTCGCATCACAGATGCCATAGGATCACTATGTGCCAGCTCAAAATGAATGTCAGCTTAAGCATAAAAATTAGAAAAAATAAATAAACAAAACAGATAATAAAATATACAAAAAGACGCTACTACTGCAGGTTTGTTCATTTTTTTTTCCAAATCTGTATCGCTATGATAAAGGTTAAATGGTATTTACCTTTCAAATAAAGTAAAAAAGTCCTCTGCATGTCCCAAGACTAAAATTCCTTCACATATCTAGACTATTCCACAATTAAGGAAAATACACAATCCTTCTGTCATAAAGCAATTTAAATAATGCTTAAGATTCACATTATGAAGCTGGAACCTTTTAACTGTTTAGAAATTAAAATTTATAAAGAAGCTTATTTAAAATAGGTACAGTAACAAAGTTATCCCGAGGCAAGAAATCCCACATTGTGCTATTTATGATGAAAAAATTTTCTATTTAGATGATTTATAAGCCTAGAAGGGCAAACTAAAGGCTTAGTTTTCTTTATCCTTGGTTTCACAAAATCCTCTGACTTCCTCAGTAACAGGGATCTGACTTTTCATTTAAATGGAACTGCAAATTCAGTAGATTCAGAGATTAAATTACAGGACACAACTTGGAATCATAAGTCATATTTTTAAAAGTGCAAAATAGTTCCATATCACAGAGAGCAATATCTAAGTAGAAAAAAGTAAAAATGGTATGCTTGTGATATCTAGATTGCCTAATACTGTTGTTGAAAAGTTCTGAATTAATTTAAATTTCAGGAGAGAAACTAAATCTGAAACAGAAAATCCTTCACACAAAATTCTTCTACAGGGTTATGCGTCCTGAAACACAAATAGTTTTTGTTACTTAATGATTCTCCTTTTCCACCAGAAATGATGCTGCCAAATATCTGATTACACTTCAGTGTTGCTGAATATACTGCAGTAGTCCTGTAGGCACTGATAAAAGTCACATGGGTCTTGAAATGTTTCAGAAGTTCAAGGACAATTCCTATTTAAATTGTCCGGGATACGTCTTGAGTGGAGCCTTCTGGGCTGTGCTTTCTACTGTGTTTTGTATAAATTGATAAAAGTAGAAATTACTTAGGCATAAGAAGGGATGAAAAAACTTAGCAGCTCTCTAGAGAGAGAATTAACCTGTACCAGCCTATGCTGTGTTTTGGTATTACACTTTCTTAAGTCACACGGAAAAAAACCCCAAATATGCATTTTTAAATCTAACTTGTTCCATAATATTTTTACAAGCGTATATAACTGATAGGTTTGATCTCAAAGACAACCCTCTGCCATTGCTGACAGTATGTTATTAACCATAAAAATAAGAGTAATTGGATAAAAGTTGACTGTCTGCTTATGATCTGATTTCCCATATGGCAACAGATACATAATGAAATAGTTGAACCAAAAAAACCCACTCCAACTGTTCCGTGAAGCACACTTCCTGAGGAGCTGTCTGCCTGAATTAGCACAACACTGTAGGCTTGGGGTAGCACTGGAAATGTCTGAAGGCAAAAATAGGCATGGTGAGGGTGGAGATGGATGTGCTCCTGTGGATCATGCTGGATCAGTTTAAAAGATAACTGCCTCCAGCTTTTCATTACTTTTCCTCAACTGGAAGTTATAGCCTTTGTGTCTGAAATGATGTAAAAGCTTGTTTTTATGCCAAATAAAACAGAACTGCTGAAATCCCTTCAGGGGGCATTTACTGCTGTTTGAGGGTAGGCAGTGGGAACATCCAGTGACAGGTAGCAATGTCCTGTGGACAGCACTGCTTCTGAAGCCATTTCAGCTACCTCCCTGACAGACCACATGTCCATATCTGTAAGTTACCAGCACAGGGAAGAAAAACTGCTGAAAGCTACTGGTGAAGCTGTTAGAATACAAATACTGATATTTCTAAGCAATGTTATCAAGCCCTGATTTAATCAGGGTGCATATATGTTTCTGTTACTGCATAACCATCAGAATCATTTCAACTGGGGCAACAGACATTTGGTACACAGATCTGCCAAATTCAGGCTTACTTCTGCTAGATGTGACTTGTTGTTACCCTGATTTAGGCAAACACCCATAGCTGTCTTGGATGGGGTAACTTCTCTGGATTTAGCCAGTAAAGATGTCAGGGAAATGAAGCTGTTTTGGGGTGGTTGAGGGTACCTGTTATGATGGCAGGAATGCCCCAGCCAACAACGTAGTAGAACCGCATGTGCCCGAAGTTGATGTTCCTCACTTCAGTCAGCATCCGGTAGATGTGGAGCTGCTCCACAAACATCCATGCAAAGGTGCTCATGTAGAAATAGTGCAGGAGGATGGCAATCACGGTACACACGAACTGTAGAAGGGAAAGGGCAGGGAAATTAGAGTTGCTCTTCTGAATCACAACCTCATGAGTCACCAGTTCCCCTGCTCAGCTAATGGCAAGTGTATTAAAAAGACTCTGGCAGAACAAATATACTGCCATTCATTACGTTTTTCAGAGTTTAAGAAAAGCTACTCATACTGTGAAAGCTTTTTTTTTTAAAGTAAATAAATTACGTCACCTGAGGCTGGTTCAGCTTCACCCTATCAACCCAACACACTTTCAGCTACTGCCCTTGCTCTCCATGTTCTGTGGCTAACTTTGCTGTGCACATTTGCTGCAAAGGTGAGGATTTAAGCCATTCTGACAGGATTCCTTCTGCTTGCAGAGGGGCAAGGCTGAAAGAGTTCCTGGCGCTTTCCCCTGGTGCAGAGCAGGAGGTGAGCATGCATATATGGAGGCTGCAGACCCTCTGCCCTGCCTGGTGTATGAGTCTCACTGCACAATGCCACTACAGCGAATTCAACCACAGCATGTTTAACTGCATCAACTAAACTGGTCTCACTGCTAAATCAATAAATTACTCCTGAGAATAGTCACCCTCAGCCCTCCACTGACTCAGTGTCTCCCATTGCCATATCAAGGGCCATTCTATGGGTTTTTGTCATACATTCTTTCCAGAGAGAAAGATCTCTGTCCAAGGAAGTATGCTATTTTGGTACAACTTTGTTTTGTTTTAAAGTAGCTAAGTTTTACCCTCCTTATTAGTAGATCAAAAAGTACAAAGCAAGTCTTCTTTTATTTGGCAGAGGTCGAGAGGAGGTGTGAGAAGATCTTAGGCCTTCAGTTTAGGACCTGTCCCTGAGAAAGTCTTTCTCAAGAAAACTTCAGTTCTGGGGACAGAAATCCATGAAGCTTCAGGCAAGGAAAAGTGAATGTGCTGAACATTAGCAATGGATGATCTGTAGAAGAAATCCATCCTTTCTTTGAGGAAAGTTTTTATCAGTGAAATGAAATGTCACAAATAGGCAAAGTCTGACAGGATCTTATAATCCAGCGTAAGATCAGCAGACTGTTTTGCCCCTATGTGTCTGTGTCACAGGTCTGAAAAAATCTCTTCCATCTACATCTCCTCCTCTGAGACTCTTTTTAAAAAAAAAAAATATTGAAAAGTAAAAGCATGGATGCATCCATGGGGTAAGGCAGTAGCCACCTCTTTTGTCCTTGCAGCTCCGCCCTTCACTAATGAACCCTGCAGACCTTGCACATCTGTACTTTAACAAGTCATTAAGGACACCTGGCCATTATCACCCCACTAAAAGATACAGCCAGAAGTAGATCACCACCTATCTCGCAGACCAGTCTTTCAACTAATGTCAAAATCAGAGTATTTGACTACAAAGTGGGAGAGTGGCTTCTAGGCTCTACCTGGCTTGAGCAGGGGAGTTAACCCTCTTCTCATTCACCACAGAAAACCACCCTAACCACCAGGCTGTAGGATAATCTGGGTCCAGAAATGGTCAGCTCTACCCTCCTCCTGAGGCTGTGCTGCTTACAGTCAGCCACAGAAGCCATGAGGACAAAGAGAAAGCAGGGTAGTGCTGGCTGGGTAGTTCATCTCTTCACTAGGAACAAAGGGACCTGGAGCTTCCAGTCCTATGTTTGGTCTTGTTTTTTTATCCTACATCAGTAGCACAAAGTGCACCACTAAGCTCTGCCAGGCTGAGAACAGCAAAAATAAAGGACCTGACGAAACCAAAGAGACCAGGTCCTCAGCATGACTAGGAGTAACAGCTACAATGGGCAAACTGGTAGCTGAACTCATCTTTGTGATCAAACAGCCAGCTTGAAACCTCTGACCTCCAAAGTCTTCCATTTCTGTAATATCTGCCAACCAGTTTTCTCTCCCAACTCAACAGTTTGATAGGTGAAAACAGGAATGACCACAAGCATATAACACCTGAATTGAAATCTCGCAATTAATTTTCTCCTTTCAGCAGCAAAGCAAAGGATATTGCCAAGGATCTGTTGATAAGCTTGAATTAAGAGCACTTTATGCAACCATACAATTTTAAAAAATGTTTTACATTGTGTTTTGGAACCTTTTGTTCCCGTGCAGCACTCACTCTGCTTTCAGACTTTGACATGACTTTTTAGTGGTTTTCCATGGTATATTGCTCAGAAATATACGTTTCCCTGTTTAACTTTGCTGAGCAAAAGAATCATACAAAGACTGCCAACTTCATGGATTCACTTA
Organism: Pachyramphus minor; assembly: GCA_013397135.1. Taxonomy (NCBI): domain Eukaryota; kingdom Metazoa; phylum Chordata; class Aves; order Passeriformes; family Tyrannidae; genus Pachyramphus; species Pachyramphus minor. Next base: position 471,487 of record VYXB01000675.1, on the reverse strand, counting down.
ATGCATCAACTTTATTATAACACCAAGTGTTATTGAAAATGTAGCTCACAAAATAAACCATCTTTCTTCTTTCTGTGTAAGCAGTGCTTTTTTTGTTCCTACTCTCACATGCACATTAGTAGAGTGCTGCCCTGAACATTACCTTCTCCAGGTAAGAAAAAAAGAAAGAAAATAAATCACTTTCTATCAATAGTCCAGGGAAAGTTTGAAACCTCGCCCAGAAATGTGACTGTTAATTTACAGAAACCCATAAAAACCAGGCTGGGTGCCAAGCAGTACGGCATTATTTGTGCTCCAGCATTCTTTACCTCTTTATGTTCATCAGTGCATGACTCGTTAAACAACTCTCATTCCATACAGACAGATGAATAATTGTCTCAAGCAGACATGGCTTACAGCCCTCCTACCTTCTCAAATTGATGGGGTAGGCTGTAAGGAGCAGCTTTCTGCTGTAACTTAAAGATCTTTGTAAGTGGGTTAAAAGTTTGGGGTGTTTCACTGAGTCCTGGTAACAGTACAGGACATGACCACATCATGAGCCCCAAAGCAGGAAAATGAGAAGGAGCAAAAGAGACGAATCTCACCAAGTACAGCCATTAGGATTTATGGTATTGATGTAATGAACTGTTTTACTACTTTTATAAACCCTTCCTTAGTGTTTCATGATACTGTGAAAGATATCTGGAAATGAGAAGCCATCATTTACTGCATAATTTCTGGCAAATTTCTGTAGGGATGTGGGTTTGGCCCCTGACCCTTTAGTATTCATGTTGGAGAACTGAAAAAGTATAACCTCCTTGCTAGTGAAATGCCATGAAAAATGAGTGCTGTGCTCAGCAAGGCATGGGAAAGGTCAAGTTACATGAAGTGCTGTGGATCAGTTAGCAAGGTGAGCTCCTTTGAACAAAGTTATTTTAATATGCAAACTTGCATATGTTAAAACAAAGACAACATGAGTTCACACATGATATAAGACTGTATCCCAGAGGGTAGGTCACTGCAGAAGATCTCCCCATAGCAGCAGATAAGGGACCTGAGCTCCTGGTACAGTGGAATATTGGAATATGGGACTGGAAGTGATACAACCAGCCGGAAAGCTTCATCCAGTTTGGCATTCACAATTTTCAAAAGCTAAAGTGGGAGAAGAAGCCCAGAAAAAAAAGCAACAGAGTAACCTGAATCTTAGAAATTGAAGAACTTAAGCAGCTTAATTTTATATAGTTTTCCAAAAGAAATACTATTAAACAGAGGCTTCCTGGTAAGACAATTTTTATAAGAGAGTTCTTAAATTTACTAGGAAAAGGTCTTGTCAGCACTCAGTTACTGGAAGCTGAAGTTAATCAAGGTCAGATACTTTCTAAAATGTATGTTATAGTTCAAATGGATATTAGAAGCCAGAGTGGCACTTTAGGATTAAGTTCTACAGCAAGTGAAACTGTGTGGTCAGGCACCATGGTGTCATTACCATGACGGTGACAATGATATTCATTGAATGTAGGCATATTCTCCCATTTCTGCTTCTTGGACAATATGGAATCAGCAAGATTTTGTTTGTCTGTTTTCATCCTAAGATTGTATTTCCCTCTCAAAATTTAGATTGAAACATGTACAGTAATGGATTTCTATATGAAAAATTTTCTTCACAGTGTTCAGATCATCCCTATAGTAACATATTGAATATTCTTCCTATCTGTTACGGACATGCTTTTTATTGCATGTCATCCCTCATCTGCATACTGCCTGTTTGGTACAGGTGACTGTGCAGTGCTGGAACCCTTGCCTGCTTGTCTCCTACCTCTCTGCATGGCAGCCATGACTTTTGGGATGGATGTTACTAAGAATTAGCAGCAATACCATGAAAAATGTTGCATGGTTGAGATAGCAATGAGATCCTAAATACAGAGCATACACACTTCACGTGTAGTGTGTATATCTTTGTCCATTCATATCTTGTCTTTCTTGACATGCACAAAACTGGAGGCGCCTGCACTAAGCTCTGTCAACAGATACAGTGGGTTGAAGCCAATAAGCACTGTGTCTGGAAGGCACAAAGCGAAGCAACAGGTTTCCTACTGAATCTTGGATGTAGCAAGCTGTCCCATGCCTGGCAAGTGGCTTCTCCAGAACGACCACTGGGTGTGCAACATGCATATTGGCACCTGCCAGCAACACATACTTGTCAACCTACCAGTCAACACCAAAAGCCATTTGGGCTTGAGAGGTACCTGCAGCAGGAGAAACTGGAGAGCCTCCTACTGAACAGACAAAGCAAGACAGAAAACACACTGATGGAAAGGAAGGAAGAAATCAGTATTCAGGGTTCAGTTCAGTAAGTGTTTTCAACAGGGCTGCTGTCATATATTCTCTGAAAATAGGATACAATCCTATTGCCTGCCATTGCTATTAATCATGTAAACCACACATGAATAGATTAAAAGTCTTTTTTTTTTTCAAATTACTGTTGAAGCTAAACAGAGTGGGGAAAAAAAAAGAAAGTGAAACAGATGAGAGCAGGTAAAAGTTGCAATTTAAAACTTGATAACAACTCTAGCAATAAGCACAGAGTAATTCTTACCGGGTTCTCAGTCTGGTTGATACCAATCAGAAAGACAAGCTCGGAGAAGAAAAGGGCAGCCACCAGGTTCTTGTGGATACTGTGCAAGTTGGAACGTAGTGTGCGGATCAGAACCAGCAGAATGAAGGTGATCAGCAGAGCCGCCAGCGAGATGGATACGGTCGTGTAAGTGACGATCTTCAGAGGAAGCACCTCTCCATTCTGTAGAAAGACAGACTGACAGGCTCTCTTGGAGTTTTTCCTTCCTTTTCCTCCAATCAAATCTACTATTTGGAATGTCAGTGTTTTCATTACTACTGAGCCAACGTAAGATTTACTCTAGGACCAACAGGAGTGGAGGATGCCACCACTTTAACCACTCAGCATACTGAGTGTGTGTGGGCAGCACCAGAGGATGAACTGACCAGGTGGGAAGCTCCTTTCAGCAGAGCCAGTGGCAAGTGCTGTCAGGGACAGGACATTCCTGACACACTGCAACATGGGATGGATCTGCTGAGAGTGGTCTCTGTCATGCTCAGAGCTCAAGCTCTGAATGAAAGCCCTTGAAAACCAAAACCCTCAAAAATCCTGAGCCTGATGTCACCCACCTCTCGTTTTGAAATGTCCATCAGGACAGCAAAGCTGGTTATATGGTTGCACTGGCAAGCAATATGGCTCTGGTTTCTGGAAAACAGCTCACATCCTCTGGAGGACCAGGCACCTGTCCCGCCAATCCTGTTGGGAAAAGAGGTATTTCTGAGAGCCATCCTCTGATCCCCCCTTGCCTCCTGCTGCTACTGCTCTCTGTGGGAGCTTGAGCTATACAACCAGACAGGACTGTAAGTACCAAGACAGAAATATTTATAGCTGTCAGCAGCCTGAAAGAGTATAATCAACTTAAAAAACATTCAGTTGAAGTAGTTTCTGATAAGACAGCTGGCATAATGGCCAAATTTTGTGGGTTTAGAACAACCTGCTTTCAACTTAAAAGGAAAAAAAGAAGTAAAAATTTGCTTTTGGATCAGTGACCACACAAGCAATATGGGGAAGAGACTGCACAGAAAAAACTGGCTGTAACAAAGGTAGAAATACTAAAACCAATGAAACAAACATGTTTTTGAGCCATCTCTGCTTCCCAGATCTAGACACTGCCTGTAGAGCTTTTATGTGAAATATGTTTCAGCAGTAATATGATATTGTTATAGTGTTCCTCTGAAAAGTACACAAGATTAAAACCTTTTCTAATAAATAATACTTCATATCAAGAGCTCTCTTGTATTAACAATTCTTCCCTGTGCAGCTTTGATTAACTCCAGTCTTTGTAATTTATTTGTAAATTATTTTGTATCAGTATCAATTATTCTATTTTGAAGTTAATGAGTAATAAAAATACTCTTGTAGTTACTGAAAAAGCTTTTCATTAGATATGACAGGACCACTTTTTCATTGAGCAATAAAGTATTTGTTACACAATTTTAATATCACTTTCTCTTGGAAAGTACTCACTTCCTAAAATCTCTTTCATTACATGCAGTGCAAGAGCTGCTTTTCAACCATGGCTGTAGGAAGACGTAACACAGACAACAATGCCATTGACATTGCCAGCAAATAGCTAACAGATGAATCACTTTAGAGCTAATGAGTTATTCAAGCCCATACAATGTTTAAAAATTTATGAAAAAGGACTTGCCATTCCCTCATAATCGACAAAATCATCTTTGTAAACAAGCAAATACATTTACCTACTTCACATGCAGGCAGATGGAGTAGTTTATTATTGCAAACACAAAAGATTTGTGTTGCCCCTTCGATCCTTTCAATGACATAATCTCCTGAAGCCTTTGACCAGGAGGCACACATTTCCTAGGTTAGTTTTCTTTTTTTATTTCCAGCACAGGATATTGCCTTGTAATGGATTTTTCCACAGTTTTTGGGTTACTAGGAAACAAGTAACAGCTATTCCCCTTACCCTCGGCAGATCATGTCATCCTCTCACTATATACCCGAGTTTGTAGTTGGAAATTGCAATATATATGTAATAGTAACAATATTGTGAAAGCATAACATGCAGACCATGTGGTTACCTTTCAACACATTTTCTTTTGTTTTATCCACACTTTTGAAATATCTCCAACAGGACTGGGCTCTTTCCACAGTACCATAAACCCAACAAAACATCAGCATATACTGCTATAGTTAATATAATTTTTCTCATTTTCAAGAAAAATATGTCTTTATCTTGAACTTCACTCAATACGAAAGACCTAAATGAGTAATTTTCAGAGTATTTCATCTTCTTCCTAACACCTGCCTCCTAGAGAGTCAAATACTCTCTCCTTATATTCTGCTTATATATTACAATTGCTTTTCATCAACTGGAAGAGGTCTGAGGTCCTAAAGGTGGTATTTCCTCTCCCTCCAATTTTTCACTAAAACAAATGAAAGCAAATCCACAGTAGCTGATGAAAAGTTGTTTCTTATCAGTGCAACTGCCTTTGCATTGACTTTTGATATAAAAATTCGAGATTCAGAAATTTATCATTTTATCTGCAAAACCTCAGTCCTCCTTTTTACCAACATGAAGATTTAGTTTTGTAATTTTTTGCACTGGCCTTGGCTGAGGCATCAAGGATGGCCTGTTTGCCATAAACTCTGTCCATAGGCACTGGAATGTAACAGGAGAAGATTCAGTCCATGTAAGAGCTGAATCCTTGAGATCCTGTAAAAGGAAAAAAAGACAAGCCACGAATGCAAACACTGGAGTCAGACTATGTCTGTCCACATATACATTTGTGAGCAAAAAGCATGAGCAAATACAAGGAAATTGTGAGATTTATTATTGCTGGGTGAAACTGAACCTTTCAGAAAGCCAAGACAGCATTGTGTTTGTTAGAAACTACATAGCTAATCCTTTGTTTGAGGATAATTATTTTCATTTTTCTCAGGTTGGTGGGAAATACATGGTTCTATTTCACCAGAAAAAAATTGCCAGTTGAATAAACAGACCAAAAAGGGTTTTCCTCCAGAATTATCTTCCTAGGCAGGGCTTCTCTGCTACTGAGACAGTTGTCATGTGTAGCCCTAGAGCAAACAGGAGACATACGTGATGGAATGATTCCAGAAGACACAGACAGGCTTCGTTCTCTCCTCTGTTTCCAGCATGGTGTACTCCACTATGATGGGCTTTTCCACCAGATTGGGAGGAAACTCCCCATCATTATGAATGGCTGTGCTCACCACAGGTGTGTTAATAATTGGGCGATTTGGCAATCTGCACAAGGAGAAAAATTGCACAGTGATCGAAACATGAAAATGCAAAGCACTGACTCGCTAGGTTCTCCAAAAAAAAAGGTTTCCAGTCACTTCCACTCAGAAAGCAAAGTATCAGCCTTTCACACAGACCAAAAGCTGCTGGCACTTCTGACATGCTTATTCTCCCACAGTGTGCCAGAAGAGGACAGACAGTACTGTGGTGACAACTGCAGCAGTGATGACATTATATGGACATGACGATCAGTATAAAAGCAGCTCTGTCTTCCCCACACACTCAGAGGAAGTAGAAGAAGGGATCTGCACTATTCACAAACAGGTTTGAAGTTTACCTCAAGCTCCTTCGGTCAGGATCATAGTTTTCAGGCAGGAGGTGCCCCAGAGATCGATATATAATGACCATGGCAACAGTATGATGTGTTGAGTCCTCTGGGTGTCGCTTCTTTCTCTTTGCAAAAGCACTTTCAGGGCTGAACGCACCACTGTTCAACTTAGAGGATATTTTTTGATGTGAAGGCTTCATTGTAGGCACTGCTATGGAATTAACACAAATATTAAATGCTTTTCACACAGCTTCAGAGCTACCATAAACTGGTAATTTTGCTTTGCAAAGATACAGGGATGTTACTGTTGGTATAACTCTAAGCTCAGCATGCTCTTAATTGTTATATTTGACATTTTTAACAAAATTTTAGCACATTTCATAGTTATATAGCTGATAATCAACATTGAACCATGAAAAACCATTTAGTCTAGCTAGAAAATAAACAATTTCTAAGCTAAAAGATTCCTAAGTGTATAAATACACCATGCATAACTTAAGGAGAACATTAAAACAATATGAATGCTATTAAATTGCATGTACCTTTATATTTGGCAGAACTAGTGTTATGAATACACTAACTAGTCACATAGGATTTCTCCCTGCTAATTCTGTCATATAATGATCTTTAAGTTTTGACAGTATCTTTTAAAAGTCACATTCCCTTTTTTCTTACAGAAAAGATACAAGTCATACAAACAGATGCCCTGTTTATGAGCAGAAAGTCATAAAGCTGTGTGAGCTTATTATGTATTATTTTCACAAGTGTTACTATTTTCCCACTCAGAGGATATTCAGACATAGTATGTGTATTGCACTTTGAGTTTCTCTCTCTTCCCTTGCCCAAGGAAACTTGTGGTGCTTCTCAGCAATAGAGGTACTTCAGAGACTGGGAAGCAGGTACTTTTCCATGTATTTTCCCTAATCACTCAGCTTAAGACTTTTTCTTTGCTGTCTAGTTCTGATAACATGTCTGTGTTCCCAGATCTGGATTCGCCATCCCTCACACCACCTCCCTCCATCTCTGCAGTTGGAAGGAAGGAAGCTGTGGGACTGCAGGCTCTGGGCAGCTGTCCCATCCCATCCTGGTGGGAACAGAGGCAGAGCATTTCTCCCGCTTTGACAGGGCTGTTGGAGGGGCTGCAAGCGAGACCTGACAGACAGGTACAGCCAGTTACACAGCCCCCCTTGCTCCCATTGCTGCCGGCAAGCAAAATGCCTCAGAAGTATGCACAGCTGCTCCATCCCTAAATAATGTTTGCTTGTGCAGACGGTCACCCTGCTCTCACCCCAGTACCACTCTGCTTTCTGAGGATCAATTATGCTCCTTGGGAACTACTTATAATTGCTCTCTGAACGGTAGCAGAAGAGTTTTACCTTTCCTGTCTGAAGGTCTGAACAAAGTATCAGGGAAGACAACAGATGACTCCAGATCTTTTGGGTAATCTTCTTTAATCTCGTGAAATCGTGGTATTCTAGCTCCCGTGAAATTAGACTTGTCAAAGATGTCAACAGCAATAACTGGGGGGGGAAAAGTTTCCCATAAAATTAACTTCAATGCTTTCAAATATGATATTGCGACACAATAAAACATGATTGAAAGGTTAAAATATCTGCACAATGCAGATAAGAAATTTAACCCCCAAAATACAAAGTAAAATTTAATTTCTTTAAATTATTAACGACAACTAAAAGCTTGAGTGTCAGCACTATGTATCAAATTATACATGTATTTCACAGTGGAAAGAAATTCACAAGACAGTATCTCGTACTAGAAAAACACTGCTGCAAGCATTGGAAATAAAGAATCACAGAATTGTTTAGATTGGAAAAGCCCTCTAAGATCTTGGAGTCCAACTGTGAACCCAGCACTGCCAAGTCCAGCACTAAAGCCTGTCCCTAAGGGCCACATCTACATGTCTTTTAAATATCTCCTGGGATGGGGAATTCTCTGGGCAGTATGTTTCAATGCCTGACCACGCTTTCAGTGAAGAAACTTTTCCTAATATCCATCTCTAGGAAGATCACTTAGCTGGTACTTCTTCAGCAGCAGCTGACTGTGGTTTCATGAAGGCCTTTCCCTGGTTGCTGTACAGTGAATGCTCCTGCTTCACAGAGCTTCTCCGTGTGTTGCTGGCTTGCTCCAGCGTGTGCTGCATGTTCCAATTTTAGACTTGCTTCTTAATGAGAAGACTAAATCTTCTGCTTCAAAAACATACTTCTTCTACATCTGTTGTAGTGTAAAGTCAGCTAAGCAAAGAAAATAACCCGGATTTTACCTGGGACTAATCCTTAGTCCTCTAGTTCTTTCTTCACACCAGCAGTTTCTCCCTAGCTCACCTCATCATCTCTGCCTGTTGTCTAACTGCCAAAATATTTAAAAGCAGCTGAGTTGGCTTTAACTTTCCCATTTAAGAGAAGTCACCAAGTGCCAATTTACATGTTCTAATAAAAGTGAAAAGCTGGAAGTCCCGGGGGTAACCCTACACTGAAAGCTGTGATCCACTGCAAGTTTCTGTAGGAAGAAATATCCAAGTTAAGATCTGCAAATTCCCATTCCTTTACCAGTCTCTAAATAACTCCCAGATGAGACATTAGGAAACTCTATTAACACCATGTTCACCTGGAAAAACTGTTCAAAAGAAAACAGACCCCTTTTATGCCAGCGTTGCCTCACCCCTCCCAAGCTCACACCTTTTTACACAGAAAGAACTGGTCAATAAAAAAATCATGATTTACAGCCTGCAAGAAATTCTGGGGTTTGTTTTCATCTCAGTTCAGGTAGGTTAAAATGCTGAGCATACTTCTTTTTCGGAGTGTGAAGATAAAAATATTTTGATTCTCATAGTCCTGAATCAAAATGTATTTCAGTTTTGGTTTATTAAGCAGAAATCAAAATGTTTCAGTTTGGCTTAGTTCATCAATAGTATATCCACCCCCAAAGTTGACATAGGACATTACAACCTTTGTAGCTTGACTATCTCATGCCTTTGGTTTTATGTCGCTGTGACTGAGGGACATGAAGCATTCTCAGGACAAGGTTTGTAGGCAATGGGTGTAGCTGGGAAAATAAGACAAACTTTTGGGCACATAAGCCCTTCTTCAGGTCTGAAATAAAAGCAACAGCTTGAAAAGCTAAATATGAGTTCAGGCTGATAATAGTTTTGAGCACCTCTGAAAGAAAAACCATAGAGCAATGCTGCTTGGGAGGGACCTCTGAATGTCACCCAGCTCTATCTCACACCTGATCAGCTCAGATTGTTGATACCCAGGAAGAAAATGAAATAGAGGGGGCAGGGGAGAAAATGAGGAAAGCGGCTGACTAGGCTGTGGTTGTTGTGCTTCACTCACACATATACAGCAGGGAAATCTATGGAATATATCACAGTTCTACAAGTAGAACACCTGCTATCTGCTTTTCAGAGGAGACATTCCCTGTGATAGGTGCCAAAGGTGTCTTGGTATGCCTGATGTTTCCTTCTCAGTTTAGACATATTCTGGATACTTTGGACCCCAAGGATTTTGCTCTGATTATGGGTTTTGCAAGACTGGGAGGGTGGTTGAATGCCTGGATAGGTGATTCCGAGAAAATACCTTTCAGCATAGGAATTTCTACAAAAGATGGCTTTTTGGATATGTTCCAGGCTAAGAAGGCACGTGAAAATCAGAGAATCATTTAGTTTGGAAAAGACCCCTAAGATCATCAAGTCCAACCTTTGACTGATCATCACACTGCCAACCAGACCATGGCTGTAAGTGCCATGTCCAGCAGTTTCCTGAGCACCTCCAGGGATGGTGACTCCACCCCCTCCCTGTGCAGTCCGTTCCTATACTAATCACATCAGTAATATGCAACATGATCAATAGTTGGTTTGCTTATTTTGTCCTGCAGTAATTCTTCAGGTGGTGGTGGTGTGATTCTTTCAAAAACTTGATTTACTGCATTCAACTATACTATTTGATCCCATAAGGCATTACCTTTACATACAAACTTAGTCTTTCCTACTACCTCTACACTACTGTGACTGCAACAGAATGCCACATGGACCATGAAGGGAATATGGCCCAGAGGGAAAACAGACCAGACATCTCCCAGGAGGCCCCCATGGCAACTGAGTGTTATGGATCAAGGCTCAATGGACTTGAAATGAATGCAATGATTTTTCTCAGTGGGTACCACTAAAACAAATAACTAGCCCCTCTATTCAGCACATTTTTAAAACCAATACACAATGGCAGTTTTCAGCACAGATACTCACTCATATTAGTGGCAACAATTACAAAAGGTCTCAGGTAGGTTTTCTTCATGTTCTGGGCCACGTTGTTGAAATATTCCTCATAGTGCCTGAGCAGGTGAGCGGTGCCACCCTCCGTTCGCTGAATTTGCTCCCAGTGCTCCTTGTTGCTGTGGTCCAGTAAAGCACTGCCCACTTTGATAATATTCTGAGAAACAAAGTACAAGCCTAAATTATGAAGCAAACAAAGTGCTGCGTTTCAAGTGAGGAATATTGCAAGTGATTGGCATTACTGCCTAAGGTGAGTGTATAGTGAAATATTTAAATGCAGGCATGTTCTACTGCAGCCATATGAAAATATGCACACCAGTTACTCACCCCGAGGTTTTTTTGTTACATAAAATAAATCCCTCCAAAGTTTTTAGGAGCAATGTAAGCCAAAACTGGAGGCTGTAAGAAAACTGCTTATTTTCCCCTTAACAACAGGAAATCTAGGAAGAAAATGCAGGAGGAAAACCTAACCATGTTTTCTTTGTCTCAGAGAGATAAGACACACAAAAAGCACAGCTTTTAGTAGGTACACTGAAGAACTCCCCCAGAGAAATCAAAATAATGTTTTTTGCTGAAAAACAAAAGAAAGCCACAGATAGCAATATCACTTTCTCTTTTATTTTAATTTTTTCTTTTACTTTGTTGTTTCCTGGAAAAGTGAGTATTAACTTGCACAGACAAACTTGAAAACACATAGGAAAACTTAAATCATGTTACTGTCTCCCCATTTCTACGTTACTTACATATGGTATTAAAAATGAAGTACTTTCTGAGGACCTCCCCCTTCTGCCCTTTCTTACAAGAATATGCAGAGACCCTCAGGCTGAATGGAAGAAGACTGACCCCAAAAGAGAGTGTTAAATGCCTTAAATGGGAGAGGTGCTAAGAAGTTTTTAATCTTAGTGTACATATGAACTATGTTGTTGCAACAAAACCTAATTCCTAAGTAAGATAAAATTGAGTAAATGATGGTAGGAATTGATCACCTCAAGCTCTAAAACAGCCAAGGCAAATACTTAGGCTTCATTTAGAAGGAGCTATATCCTCTAAGTATTGTCTGAGACTGCAAGCACATATCTGAGCTAAAAGAGACTGCCAGTATGACACCTTAACCCAGTGTGAGAAGCATGACATGGTTCCCAGGAATGCAGGAGACACATGCAGTACTTGGTACCAGGCCTACTCCATGTTTGTGAATATTATTTATGTTTTTTTATTATCTATTTTTCAGGCTTCTACCTGAGACTATTAAAAAAATAAATTCCTCTTCCCCCTATGCTCCTTCAGCCTAGGCTGTTACCTCCTTTTTCTCATGAGATGTATCCATCAGTTTTCAAATTCCTACCTATCCTAAAATATTTAGGGAGTTCTTGAAAACATCATCTGTATGAATTTCAGTGCCAAATGCAGAGAACAATAAATTAAACCAAGGTTTCCAAATAATTTCTTTTTTGCTTATTGTTCTTATTTTTACTTAAAAAAATATGCTAAAAATTAAGTTCTTTCCCAAGATCTAAACAGGGGAATTCATCCGCTTCCCAGCCCACAAGAAAGGAAAAACTGAATCTCTCAAAGTCTGGTGCATCTCAAATGTTAAACACCTCAGAAGTTCTCCACCCTCTGTAGACTGTACAGCCCAAGACACTGAGGAATTTTCTCAGTCACATTTCTTCCTGCTCCTACCTCCCAGTGACATCCTCTGCTTGGCCTGGTGCAGCTTGGCCTTGTACAGGGTCTCCAAACTCATCCCAAAGTCTGCCCAACCTGGCTGGTCCTCATGGAGTACTGTGAACAGTGACCTGGTCACTAGTATTTACCAGGTTTTTGGTAATAAATGGCCTTTTGTGGATGCTCTGGCCAGCAGAAGCTTACTGGCACAGATTTTAGTACGTGCCATAAAATATCAATATGACATGGAATGTCTTTCAATGTACCAACTCATGACTCAAGTGTTATCAAACTGAATTAGAGGAAACTTTCAGAGTCAGTACCTGGCTCAGACTTAGTTCACTGCACATTTAAATGAATATTAGGCACGTTTTACAACAAAACTGAATACAGTACACAAAACTGTTTTAGCCAGGAATAACACATTAACTTGATTTTTTCCACATGGGGAATCTTGCTTTTGGCTGTTACTATGATCATATTTATTAGAGGAGCAGTTTTCATTATGTTTGTATTACACACACATACACATGCATACACAAATGAATAACCAACCTTCCATTCTAAATTGAGAAGACTGGATTATCTGTGAAACAGATTAAGCAATTACCTGATATTTGCTGCACTTTGGTGAAAGACAAATTGAATTATCCATTGCCATCTATCTTTTAAGACAAACTGTAAGGGCTCAGCACAGTATACAGTATCTCTCTTACCTCATTGAATTCCACATCTCTTGTGGCTGCCAAGTCAAACCCTTGCTGCTGGCTCTCATACTGGAGGACTTGGATCATCATCTGGTAAGCTGTCCTCACGTCGTTGCCATACAAGCTGTGTGTGTATTTGGTGGCATTGTGCAGTGCTCTCACGATCCGTATGGTTTTGTCCCCATCCAACTTGGTCTCATTGTGGTGTAACTTCTCATTCTGAATCAAAGATAGGAAGGACGAAAAAAACAAATGATGTATCTTTTTCTCTTTTTTTCATTCTAGTTACAAAGACAACCATAATTCAGGGATTTTTGGCACATGGGAGTGGTTTGGTCGAAATTTTGTTTGTCTTGAGAAAGGCTGGCAACAAAACTCAAGAGCCAATGTAACTGAAAGCCAGAAAAGCGCAAGGGTCTTGATGGAAAACAAGGGAGTTCAAAGACTCAGTCAAAAGCTTGAGTGTAGTGACAACTGGAGTGTGAACCAATGATCTTTTACAAAATAAAGGAAAAAACAACACAGCTTACCATGATTTTTAGATCCACAAAAGTGTTGGTGGTGCAGTTGAAAAGCTCAGGAGGCAACCAGCCCTTCTCAACGTTACAATGGCGAACGGCATTTCCTAAGGAAGCAAAGCATCAATGGCAAATAATGTTCTGAACTGTGCTGGGTACACATTCATAGATTTCAACTATCCTAAGATTTCAGATTTCCTACATTTTCAAGTTTCTTAGAGCTACATATGTATTTCCATTTCCAAACAGGAGATTCCTGTCACAGAAAAGTTAAAGACTACTAATCTTCATGACACATTTTCCCCAGGCTTCGGCAAAAAGTCAGGCAAGCTTCAAGCTCTGCCAACTCAGCTCTGAGCCTCACTGCCCTAATGTTCTCAAATTAATTCATTTATTTATACCAAATATGAGAAAGACTCCGCACTTCCTAGGTACTCCTGAAAACCAATCCCAGATCAGATTTCTGTGCAAGAGACTGTATAGGAACACCTCCTGGATAAATGCTGTCCTCATGTCAACACATGCAAGCACCTCCACATGCTGCATGAGCTAAACACTTCAGCCAACAGGCATAGTTGCCTTTTTGCTACTTGTAAATGGACTGTGAGCAGCTTACTGTTTAATGTAGCCTATTAAACCTTGTACTGTTTGTCAAATAATTTTAAAATGTGATTCTTGGCTGTGGATCCTTCACTGTAAATTACAAGTTATAGATTCAAAATGTACATTTGTGCTAGTTAATTTGCACATAACATACTGCATGTGTCTAAGGCATTTAATTATTGATGTCTAAATACGAATTATAATTAATTTTACTGTATCTAATTTTATTATTTCTATTCCATTATTAGGTGAATACAATTAAGCCTCAGGTTCTTTGTCTGAATACTCATTATTACACAGCTTTTTGAATGTTCTGTAAAATTTACTTAAAACATGCAATTCCAATAAATTCCTATAGCCTTGCTTGCTGGCCTATTTTCTAGAAGAGACACTAGTGTCAACCACAAGAACGGTACAGAAAGATTATTTTAATTCAACTTTATAGTCTCTAATAATGTAAATATTCTTCACTTAAAAAAAAAAATCAATTCTATCTCCTAAAATCTTCAGAATGTGAACTTGAATGACCACAAATCTTCTGCACACCTACAGGCAATGGCCTCCCCCCAGTAATATTTGGGGCTGTCATATAACTGTTTATAACTCACTGACCTTAAGAAGCTTAAGAAGCACACACAGAGGGTTACCAGGCTCAGAAGCGAGACAGAGGCTTTATTTTCCACAGAACAGCTTTCAGAAAAGACTGAAAACTCTGTTTTCAAAAATCTGATACATGTTTTCAGGAATATGTATAAAAAAGCAGGCTGTCATTTGCCTGTTGTACAAAACAACACAACTCACAGGCTTCATAAAAGGTGTTTTTCTAGCATCTCACTTATGGGTTGGAGAAAAGACGTTGGGTGGAAAAACATGAGTTCTGTTGTAACTCTTAGTTTTAGCAGCCTGCAACGCTAGTAAAGCAGTCATCACAGATATGATTTTCCTCATTTTATCTTTGCCCAGAGGAGCTCTATTGCAAAAGAACATTTACAAGTCACTCAAAACTAAAAGTTACATGTGCCAGAATTGCTTGAGAAACAGAAAATAGAACATTGGACTGTGTCTTTTGAAAAATAGAGATTTTCTGTTCTTTGTATGTGTTTATTTGCTGCACTTTTGTATTTGTTATTGCTACTATTCCAAATGTATTTTAACAGTTCTTTGGTTTCAGCTAGCTAAACTTTTTTGCTCATGATATGCATGAGCTATGCTTCAGTCTCTAGACCCAATGAATTAATGCCATTCTTTATGTACACATTTTTTCTCTTCCCCCCAGCCCCCGCCAGCCCCAAACAGGCATGTAGATAAAGTAGTTAATGATTTACCCAGGGAACTTACCCACTGATCCTTTAGGACATGGCACAGCAGCTGGCTGGCCAAACTTGGTCTGTGGCCACCAAATACCAGCCTCGAAAGCTTTGGGACAGCCATTATAAATTACTGAAAGCAGAAAAAGAAATTATGCAAATTTTCTAACAAGACAAAAATCACAGGAAGATATTTCAACTTATCTAAAGGATCTTCCTGTAATCCCTAAGCCCTTTCAGGATACCTGTCCTCTGCAGTGCCTTCCAAGCTGTAAACTATCAGCTGCTCCTTATCCAGCAGAGTGGGCAGGCACGTACACAGAGAGGAGAGCCCAGGATGATTATGGGGCTCTGGATTTTGGTTCTATGTCTGCTTGCTCCTTTATTGTGGGAAAACATTTCTCCTTCATTTCACCCACACATTGTGGTAAGATGGCTGCTGCAGCAGCTTTATGCTGATCACAGGAGGAGGGTGGGTGGTTTAGAGGAAAGGCAGGACGGGCAAGACAGGGAAGAAAGGCATAGTGCACGAGGCGCACAGCACACACTCTGTGGGCAGAAGGTGCAAGGGCTCTCACCCACCTTTTCAGCAATACAACACTGCACTGCCAGATGAACTCAGGTTTAAAGAAAAATTGGTATTAGTGTTTTGGTCATCACATGTTTTGCTCCCCACCTGCTCTGCCCCAGCTTGCTATATTTCCATTTGAAGAAAATTAAAAAGATGAGAGTTTTTTTTGCTTTTCCCTAGTCCCCATGAGACATACTGGCACAGAATTAAGAGGAGGGGTGCATGCTTAGGCTGCTGCAGCTCCTATTGCCTCTGCTGGAGCCATCCTGCTGGGTTCACATGCACCCCAGGATACAGCTGCATGGCCACTGCTGTGTCCCCCCACCTGCCCACTGCCAGAAGCTCTGATCCTGCAGCTGCGGCCCAGCTGATCAGCAGCACATGCCGGACAGGAGGTACCTTCACAGCCCCTCACGGTGACTTCTGCAAAGGGGTTGTCGCAGCGGTTGCACTGACGCCCTATGACACCAGGTTTGCAAGGACACTGTCCTGTCTCCGTGTCACAGGCGCGCGTGTGGGAGCCAGACGGGAAGCAGTCGCAGGGGTAGCAGGTGTCGCTGTTCTGGGGCCTGTAATAATTTGCCTAGAAAAAACAAAATGATAGACACAAGGTCTTTGACTTACATTCCAAATATCCTGCTCTAGCAGCATGTGCATCATAAAAAGGCTAATTTTGCAAAGCAGAGATAAAAATGACATTACCACTGTCAGAAAATGTAATAGCTCTGGGCAGTGTGCTGTGTAAGCCCAGGTAAGGCAGAGAGGCAGAGCTGTGTGTGGGGGCTGCCCTGTGTCACAGAGACCCCAGGCTTGCACTGCCATTTGCAGTGGGGGCAGAGGGCTGACGTTATTTCTTGAGCACTTGCTGCCAGTGCCCACTAAACATATTCTTGAAGGATTTACAGTTTTCTCTGCTTTGCAATTCCACTCCTATATGGCATGAGCAAGCCAGTAAGGAAAGTTCTTGCACTCTCCATTTGTGTTTCACGTAGAGAGTGTAGAGGAAGCAATGATCACATACTCAAATTGCATCCATACATACTTTTGATCTGAGGCACTATGTGATTCCACAAGAGCATGGAGCTGGCACCCCACTGACTCCATTTAATGCAACAGTTGCTGTGTATCCTGCTGGTATTTTGGAAAGGAGCAGGGGGCTAGATTCACAGCCGCTAGTCTGCACAGGCCCAGCTCCTCTGATGTCATTCAAGCCTATTGTAAAACCTATTGTGAGAAGTCCTTTGTAAAACCTTCACTACAAGGCGCCTCCACCCCCATGTGCCCCATCTGTCCCTGTCTGTCCATGGAAATTCCCTCTTAAACTCATCAGAGATGGCATGGAGGAAAGCATTTAGCCTGTCACATTGTTTACCTCTCTCCAGCTGCTAGGCCTTTTGCTGGCCATTGCACAGGGGGAAGCTTCACCCAGCTGGCCTGAGCTGTTTCATGACTATTACTCACTTGTGATACACAGAATACCACTGGCACTCCTCTGCACCCCTGTCTGATCTCACCCGATAAACAGGGCTGCACTTCAGAGATCAGAGCCAGGCTTTCATCCTCTCAGTTTGGTTTTCCAAACACAAACAAGATAAGAGCTGCACACTATGATTTTGAGAAGGGTGGTGCCAGCAAAATGTTTTGGGTAATGATTAAGAGTACAGTGCACACACACACACATATATATATATATATATATGACATAAAGTACAACTGTGTGTACCTTGTCTCACATACTCACCTGTAGTTATTAGCGGTACAGTTACTTTTTAAACTAAAGAAATTTTGACTTAAGGCTGGTTTCTTTTGCTTACCTTGCAGTGGCATTCTCCATTGGTCTTATTGCAATCAGAATCAAATCCTTTACTGGTCTCACAATTACATGGGCCACAGATGGGATTTCCCCACCAACCTCTGGGACAAGGCAGGTCAATCCTATAAAAGAAAATTAAATTGAAAAAAAGTTATTTTAAGTTTCCTTTTAAAATGTGTGAAAAAAAGAGCTTCAGGCCAAATCTGCACTCAACTTCATCAGCTTATGGAGACTAATGTATCTCAGCAAACAATCAACACATATATACATATAAGCTGTAATACAAGAAAATTTAGAATATCAGTGCTATGAAACCCTCGAGAGAATGCTTCTCTAAATATTTACAAGTGCAGGTGGCACTGAGTATGTGCATGATTCACCTACCACCACAAACTGCCTTGGGATACAACTCCTCAGCACTTGATATCCCACTACCCATCCCCAGATTCCTGCCCCAGCCCTGCTGTGCATGGCAGGGCTTCTTGTCCAGCCTACAGGAACATCAGCTCAGGTGCAAAGCTGGCTGCAAGCTCACCTTATAAAGAAAAGCCACTACTTTCAGCCAACCTGGCTTTTAGACAGCTCACTGCAGGGTCTGAAAAGCCCTGGTCTGCCACAGGGGAGGCAGAGGACACACGTGGTTGGGAACATGGAAGAGGGAAGGGTGGCAGCTTTGATCCAGACTATGAATCAAAGCCTGTGATTCAGCCTATGAGTGCCATATATATGCTCGTTGGAAGCCATAAAGCAAGCCAAAAGCCACCCCTGCTGAAGGATAACCTTCATTTTCACTGGTACTGTTTATTCTGAGCTGGTTATCCCACAGATGCCCCAACATGAGCGCTGGCAAGGAGACTTCTGGGAAGGGGCAGAGGCAGCGACCTGGGTCTCTAACACCTGGGAATTTTTTTCAAGCAATAGCCTAAATGACAACACTGCTGAGACTGCGATCAGTGTAATGCACAAGAAATTCCCTTCCGCCTCAGTTTAGGAAAGAAAAGCTATTTCCCATCTGTTTTGAAAACCACTACCAATTTTGTTTACAGTAATCACCAGGTTTGTACTTCTATGCTTTAGAATATGAAAACCACTGTGCTGCACTTGACATGATGTCAGCAGATAATGACAGGGGACAATGTCTCTGTGTCCCTAATCCAGAGGTATGAAAGACAAATCTGGCAACCACATGGCCAACATTTGCAAGCCCACACAACAAAGGGCAGAGGAAGAAGCTTGCAGTTTTCAAAGCGAAGGAAACATCACATGAGCTATTCCTAAATGGGCAGACAAATGCACTTCATTTGCACATCATGAATGGCCCATATTACAGTAAATCAAAGTGCCGCCTCTGGGATAAGGCTGGTTGCTGAATGCTTATCTCAGGCCAGGAAGCTGCTGACGGGGGAATCAGCACGTTTCTCCCACAAAGCAACAGACATAGGCTCCCAGACTGCCCAGAGGAGATGGCCCTTTGCCAGTCCAGGGACTGGACCCAAACTGCAAAGCGATTTCATCTGGCTACGGGCCACCAAACTGGGTGCACTGCTTTGTGTGCTGGGAGTGCTGCAGAAGAAATACAAAACAAACTCAGACCAGGTCCACCACAAGGAACAGGTGAGATGCAGTGCTATGTAGCACGACACAACTGGTTGAGCCCCTGAGGTGCTGATGAAGAGAAGTGGCTCCTGAGTAAGATGGAAGTTTGTCTGGTTTCTGGGAAGAGCTCAGGAACACCAAAAGGTAGGGAGCCTGCAAATACCATCCACTACGAACACTCAAAAGGTAACAGGAAAGTTAACCAAAGTGGAAAAGGAAGTGAGAGGACTGCTGCCTTAGAAGAAAACCTACCTGGAAGGATCGAGAAACCAAGAACAAAATAATTCTCTTACTTGCTTTCACAGTACTGTCCATAGTAGCTTTGTCCACATTCACAGGTGTAGCCATGGGATGAGCTGGGTTTGTGCACGCATGTGGAGACATGCTCACATGGGTTCAAGTTACATACATCAACACAGTCTCTCCCAAAGTACCCTGGGGAGAAAAGGTCATAAAATCAGAGCAACCATTGTAATTTATGATTTGCATGTCTCCAAAAGACTGTCTGTCTTAAGCTTACACACTAATAACACGTCTACAATAATCAGTAGATTCCCCCTAAGATACTGTCAGAAATAAGGTACCCTTTTCCTTCTCAAAATGGTAAAATAATACAGCCAAAACGATAGCGGGCTGTTCTTTTTGACAGTCTGTTACCATGCTTGAGAACCCTTGTGCCTTTGGTTCCCAGTTTTATATTCAGGACATGTGCTACAAATAGTTTTGTATTCTTTTGCTGTGTGTATGGGAGGTGACTGTGCTGGGTACTGACAGCATGTGCTGGCTCCATGCACCAAAACAGAGAAAACATTCAAAGTATCTTGATTAGGATGCAGAACGAGAGACTGAAATTCAACAGCGGAAAAGGCTGGGAAAGAAAAAAAAAAAAAAAAAAAAAAAAAAAAAACAAAAAAACAAAACAGAGAAAAGAAAAGGGGAGGTGCACAGGAGTCCTTTGGACCAGAGACTGTCTTTCTGTTTGTTGGATACGTTGCCTGGATCCTTAGCCCATGACTCCAGTTTCACGGTACAAAGAGTAACAGTGAGAAAGACAATACTGACTGGAAAAGGAAGAATCAGAAGATGAACACTTTGCATGCATGCTTCTGCTGCTGCACTGCTTCTGATGAGTGCATGAAGGTGTGATCCATCTCCTGGACAAGCGCATGGGATGGTCACCAGGTTACCTGGGTCGCAGACACAGGAGTAGCTGTCCCAGTCATCACTGCAGTAGCTGTGTTGGGGACATGGGTTGGAATCACAAGGGTTATCCACTTCGCAACCCTCCTTCACGTTGATCTTGGTAGCCTGTTTCATGTTGAGTGTCGCTATATTTGTAGATGTCTCTCCCATTCTTACTCCCTGGTGACAAAAGGCAATTATTTTTAGAGTCTTCATTCAGAGTACAGTACTATGTGTTTCACTACTTCCATTAACTGATGAGGCTACATTTAAAGAAACATCACCTGATGAGTCAAACCCAGATTTTTTTTTTCAAATGTTGTTCCCCTGTGTGATCAGATTTGTACCTGGGAAAGTGGGTAGACTTTAATATTTTGATTCTTAGATTATGACGGAAACAGAAATGTTTGAGGATGGATGAGAAAGAAACCCCCACATTTTCACCTTGGTATTTTCTCACAAGCTCAAAATCTATTGCTACACTCTTTATTTCATACCTGCATACATCCATAAAATCCCTGCTGAACAGAGACTTGGTCTCCAGATACACCTCCCACAATGATGCTTTTCATTTTCAGTCCAGGTAGTTGATTTCCAATCTGCACAGTGCTCTGTCGAGGAAAAGGACAACCAATAAGAAGCACTATCACCCTTTGTGGCACAGCCAGCCTGCTTTCTGTAGTGATGGAGTCAAATAGTAGCTGACAGTAGATTACAGAAAAAATAACAAAGCAGTAAGGAGCCAGGCATTGGAATGTGTCTTTTTCAGGACTTCTTCATAAGATATTTTATCATCAAGTTTAATAAATTAATATAATTCATTCGGCACAAATCAGCACAGAAAATGTCTCACAGAATAAGTATTTGTTGACAGTCCTTTATCCTACTTTCTGCTAAAAACATTTCTGCAGTGCTTAGCCACGAAGTTACGATGCTGCCTTACCTGGTACATCCCGTAGTCCAAGGACATGACAGCGAGGTACTTGAGATCTTTACCATCTTTAGCACTCTTCAGCTCTATTAACAAATGATGCCATTCCCCATCACTTACTCGTGACTGGCTCATTGTCAAACTAGCAACCTGGCTCAGGCCACTGTACACTTCAAACTGCACGTAGTTATTCAGTATCTGTTGGGGAAAAAAAAAAAAGTCCTTTGTATTTATATTGGATGCTTTGGAAGGAGCGGGCAAGATAATAACATTTCCTAAGAGAACTCAAAAAAGGAAAAAAGCCCAAAGAGTAAAGACAAGACAAATACTTGCAAGAACTCCTAGTGTAACTTTAGACATTCAGACTCCAACTTACCTTATGGACAAAAAACCCCCAAAACAATAGATACATTTTTTGCATCTATATTAATGCATATTACTACCTCTGGTTAAAAAAATAATCTTAATGAATATGATTTTTATCATATTTTGATCATTCATCTTTTGATCTTTGTAAAATGCTAAAGTAATAATATGTTTTTATTAATGTGCATTTAGCTGTGTGGATGAAGCTATGTAGTTCATCTGGTCACATCCACTGATGGGGGAGAATGAATTCTTTTCTAACCAAAGGCAGCCACATTTTTACCTGGATGTTGATCTTGGATGCAGCCCCGGCATTGGCTTGCATTAGCATGCCATTGACTTTCCGGGTTCTGAACATCAGCCCAATGTACCACGGCACAGAGATGGTAATGTCAAGGTCACTCCAAATGATAATGCTTTCACCACTGAAACGCTGAGGAGAAGGCATTGCTGTAAATCAAAATACAGAAGAGAAACAGTTGATATCCTTCAAGACAAAGGTTAAGAGGAAAAATGATTCTATGTTGCAGTGATAACACAAGGCAGCTAGCCCCTCTTCCATTGAGTTATATTTAATCTACTATGGATTAAGAGCCAGTCCAGGGGAGTTACTGTGAAGCAGTTGATAACACTGGAAATTCACAACCTACCCTTGTTGTGGGGTAGGCATCTTGCCAGTGCTGAAAAGCAGCACCTCCACATCGCTATGGCATTACCCAGGTGAGAGCTGTTCCTAGAAAGGTAAACTCAAGATCTCTGCTGACACAATTCTGCTGGTGAGTGGGTGGACAGAGCAGGAAGTATGAAGGCAACAGTTGCCGCAGATGTTTTCAACACACCCTTGATTACCTTATTCTAACTAACAGATTAAACAGAGGAAAAGGCTGAGATGTAACAGGAAATAGGAATTAATTAGGAATACTCCAGGGCCAGATTATTTAGTTGTCCCTGCTACGTAGCCCTTTCACAGGGAGAAAGCTTGTGTGGAATTGCCTAAATCATCTGCCCTAAATATCTCGAGGTGACAGCTGAAGAGTTGTCCTCCTCTCTTACCTTGCATGAACACAGCTCCTATAGGGAGATACAGATGACAGTCTTCAGTGGAAAGTACTTTGCTGATGGAAAATAGGGGAACATCCACCCACTGGACTTTTAAACTTGTTACCTTAGGTAACAGGAGCTACAGTACCATGGATTAGTTGATCCCACTGATTAGAAGCACAAATTAAGCCATGGGAGCTCTGTGCTATTTGCAGTACTTCATATGACACCCCCACCATGTGTGGCACCTTGTAGAGGGATCTGCAATCAGTCCCTGCCTGACGTCCTTATTTGTGGGCATGTTGGTGACATTCACGGCAGCTTTTTGCCAGCAGAAGCAAACATCAGAGACTGGGTACAATCCCGAGATTAGCCCCCAGCCTTTTATTTTGTCATGTGCTGAGTCCATGTAGATGTTCAGTGAGATGACAGGGCTTAACAGTCTTTCCCCTTCTGCTCCACACTACCATAATCTACTGACACTTCTGACGCCTTTTTTTTGTACTAGGACAGATCATGTATATACAAATGCATATGTGCTACTATGAAATGCCAAGTCCTTAGAAAAAGGTGGAGGGGTGCCATTGTAGCAGAAAATGGAATGAAGTTGATGTGAAGTTGCATTTTTTTGAGGAATAAACCCAAACCCCAAATTCTGATTATGTCTGCCTTCCTGGTATCTATAAAGGGAAAGGCTGGGGAGAAGAGTGGAGTGCAGGGGCTGGAGGAAAAGTGCAAGTCCTTTGTCTCCCAATTTGTGAGAAACAAGATGTCAGGTACTAATGGGCTATCACTAGCCAAGCCAGAGGTGTAACCCGACTTGCCCTTCTCTAAGTGGTGGTTACCCAACCACTCCACACCAGGCTAAGTGCAGGTAGCCCCAAAGGACACTCTTTCTCCCTCCTGCTTCAGGCTGTGATCTCCCCTTTGCATTCATACTCAGTCCTCCAAGAATGACAGCAAGGGCATGCGGTGGAACAACTGCAGTGTAGCCTGCTCTCGAAAACCAGACAGCAATTTAAAGAAGTTTATCACCAGATACAGATGTCCCTAGCTTGCTTAAAACTTGAATGCAGTGCTTAAGTTCTGGTGGTCTGGGTGCAGGCATAATTCATGAGCCCACAGTGTGTCACATCAAAGTAACCAGGACAATGGTGTTGAGCAGCATTATTTCCTCCTCCTGCTCCACCGGTGCAAAAGTCAGCCTTCTCCTTCCTCCTCTTCTCTGCTGACCTTCACAATGACCTCAACTTCCAACTTGGCTGTTGGTTTTCTAGACAGTTGCTGAGACTTTCAAGTCAATCCACCTCTGGAGAGTGGAGTCAGGATACAAACCTTGTGGGCTTCCCACCTGCTGGAGGCTGGGAATGCTGTTTGGAAGTGTTTTGGCTTTGCTCCTGGGAGAACTGGACTGGCATGGCAATTAGCCACCTTCTTTCTTTTCTCACCGGTGGTGATTTTCTGTACTTGCAAATACCATTCCCTTCCCACACCTCCTCCCAGCTCTCCTCCCTTCCCTGGGGCCAGGGTGCACCTTCCCCTGCTGTTAAAACAGAAATCCATCTGTCAGCCCCCTCTGACCTCCCTCTTTCCCCCAGCCCTTTCTCATGCCTGGGACCATGGAGGTGCTGATGGCCACCTACAGTGTACCCAGATGTGACTTGACCACCCCTGTCACCACAGGGTGAGCACACATACTTTCCAGCACAGCATCTCCCTGCCACCAGCAAAGCAGTGATGCAAACTAATTGTGTTCTCAGGGTTTGTCACTTTGAAGCACTGCCTCTGTATCTATGTACACTTCTAAAAGACACCTACATTTAACAGGATATCAGAAAGGCATGAGGGCCATGCCCTGTGGAGACAGAGGGCCTGGGGAAACACACTGCCAGCACCCCATGGGAAGTCACCTGCAGTTTGGGTGTAGGACATGTGAAAGCTTATGTGCACACCTGAGGTGGTCAGCCCAAGGCTAGTGCAGCCCATTTGCCATGCAAGAGTCAGACACAGCTGCTAGATCTTCTTCACAGCATTGCAATACCTAATATTCTAAAAGAATTAAATTAAAACAAAGGTGAAACAAATTTTTTCTTCATTTTATCTCCCTTCTATATGTCAGGAGAGGGAGATGGGAGCTGCCAGAAGGTGAGTTAGCAGGACCTAGGAGGGTGGTGAACCTAAAACACACCATCCTCTCTAGTGCAAAACAGATCCCAGAATTTCTGAAGAGCAGGATATCAAAAAAGGTGGATTGGTAACCTGCCAAAGTCTTTGTCCTCTGTGAGCCTGAAGCAGATCCTGCACTGCCAAAGGGATTGAAGAAATGCAGCAGCCAATCACTCCTACACAAGAATGCAAATATTCTACCTAAGACTTTTTTAAAAATAGCTGCCTAATAATATCTAATGCTTTTAGGATCATAGCTGAGTATTCAAATGAGCAACCTGAAAGCCAGGAGTATTGCATATCTGTGATTCCTCCTGACTTTAACTTCAGGCTCCTGAAACCTTTGGTCACATTCCAGAAAAATTAATTTCTTTCTTGGCTGGCAATTTTTCCATAGGGACACTCTGGCCCACAAATATCATCAAAAAAGCAATCAGCCTGCTGCCCTCAAACTTCTGAAAGAGCCCACAAATTGAGGCATCAGCAAGAACCTGGGGTTCGAGAGTGTCAAAGGGGACGTGCAGGAATGCACAGTACTGGAGGCAGAGGTGACTGCTGGCACGAGGGAGGCAGTACTGATGTCATCAGAGTCATCATCTTTATTACCTGAACTTATAATGAGTTTCCAGTGATGTCTACAGGGCAGTTCTCAGCTGATTTTCTAAGTCTCAAACTTTATGGTTTGGTCTTGAATTTGGGATAAGAAAATGATAAATAAAACACATGTTTGGTCAAATTCTGAATTTCCACTTGAAAACTAATATAAAGACAGAAGGAAGGATAGTCTTTGCTGTGAAGCTCAAAATATTTGAGGAGCTGCTATAGAAAGAAGGTTCCTTGCTAGGGGCAGAGAGCTCTGGGCTCTGCATGAGGTGTAACATAGGAAGAGGTCTCCAACCCATCATTCCTTTTCCCTGTTCCTAACTCTGCAAACCCTTATTTCCAAGACAGAATCTTAACCATGTGTCCTCTCCTCCTGGGCTGTTGCTTCTCAGGTAAGGGAAGAGCAGCTGTCAACACCTAGATCTGGCCTAGGCTGAGGTATACTGTGCTAAAGGGGTTTGCAAATCCCTGTGGTGCGTGCAGCTCAGCTTGGAGAACTGCGATTCCAGGGTTCACACTCTGCTGAGAGCAATCCAGAATATCTGGTTTGGTGTAAATACATCAAAAGAACAAAATCCTTGATCACAAGGCAAATTATTCTGGGCTAAGTGTCACAGGGGATAACGGTAGCAAAGACCTACCACATCTGCATCAGAGGCCAGAATTTGGTCTTCTCTTCCTAGGAAAGCCATGCCCATATAAGCAGGTTTTCTATCCTGAAAGCCTCCAGGAAGCCTCCAAAGGAACAGCTACCTTACAGTATGAACCCCATGGGACTCCTCACACAGACGACCCCGCGTTTCTAGGGAAGAAACTGACTGCAAGTCGTTCACACCTTACAAAACTCACCTGCTGCTCCTTCCTTATCCTTTATTAATGAGGTTTTACACATCTACGCACATTGTGTTCAATCAAAGAAAAACCCAGTAAAACTGAAAGTGTTCATACTTAGCAGAGAATGCCTTCCTGCCAAGAAAGTGGTGATTAAAACTGCACACTGATCCCCGGGTTGAGTCAAAGCTCAATAAAGTCAGTGGGATTCTTTCCACTGATTTAAAGGGGCTTAGGATCAGGCATTTTTACTATAAACAAATTACTAAATACTGCCAAGTTCTTTGGAATGACTTTGCTTATGTAAGTAAATCAATGAAAGCTGCTGTTATTCATGACAGTATGTCATCTACTATGTAAGTGATCTCTAAAATTATATCAAATAGATAATGAGTGACTTTTAGTCTCAACTGCAATCTTCTGTTACCCTTAAGCATGACAGTTTGACATACATGCTATGAGATGTTAATGACAGGTAATGAAACGTGCACACCTGAGAACGTATGAAGAGGTCTTTGCATCCTACCTTGCTCACAGTTTTTCCCTCCGTAGCGTACGGGGCACTCGCAGATGTACGTGTTCCACTTGTTGATGCACGTGCCTCCGTTCTGGCACCAGTTGGTTTCACAGTAGTTCCTCTGCGCTGCGCAGCCTGAAATTCAGGAAAACAGTTACTTTTCAAGGTTTTAACAAGAAAAAGGCTCTGAATGACTGTATTTGAATTTTTATGTAAAGACATGACATAGTCATGAAATGAAGAAGTGAAGTCGGTGAAGCAAAATGGGGATGGCAAATTTCACGTGAGCTGATCATATGTCAAATTCATAAAGACAAATCTATCTGTCAAAAGTGTATGCTACAACTCCCTTCTTAATCCACGATCAACACAACATACTTCAGAACTGCAGTTTAGCTCTTACACAGACCTTCAGCAGAATGGACAGAAGGCAATTGCTGTTTTTGTGCGTAAGAGCCAGTTTTAGGATGATGAGAACATTCTGTACACCTAATCACTAGAACTAATCCTGATCAGGGATCCAAGACTGGAAACCAAATCAGAACCTCCAACAGGCTGCCTCATGAAGCAGGTTTCAGATATGAGGGATTGCATAATTTTATTTACAGAACAAAGAAAATTTATTAAAAAATCATGAAAAGTACTGTCTTTTTTCATGAACTAATCCCACTGGCTTTCAGAGCAAGATGACATTTAAAAGGTAGCTAAAAAACAGAAGAAGAAAAGTTTATTTAGGAGTAAATTCCTGAGTGAAACTCCTAGCAGTGCAGAAGGTCTAAACAAGCCCAGTCCTTTCCTGTGTGCTGCCTAATCCTGGAAGTGTGCCCTGTGCCACAGGCTATTGTGTGCCTCTCTGGCACAGGCAAGGACTGCACCTTGCTCAAACAAATGAGGTCTGAATGCAGCCATGCCAGTGACACGGTGGCAGCACAACGCCCAGCAACACCTGTCACATGGCTGCTTTGCCCTCAGTGGTGCTAACAGGGGTACAGGCATCACTTCAGACCCCTCTGTCTCCTGTTCCTTCCTGGGGCTCCTCCCAGTGCTGTCCTCTTCAATACCCTAAGCCTGGCTACACACAGCTGTGCCAGAGACCTTTCTTTTGTTGATTTTTGGGGTGCTAGTCACTCATACCTGGCAGAGTGCCATTATTGGCAATGAAACTGGCCATGTCGATGGGCTTGCTGTCGATGGAGAGGTTCCTCATGCAACCAATAAACTGCCTGTTGTGCACCGGGAAATCTTCAGGCAAGTTTGGGACACCACCAAGGAGGAGAGGACCAGTTAGGTCCAAAGATCTGAAGAAAAAAAAATTGCTCATGATTTCTTGAAAATAGTTTGGTTTTTTTTGTCCTTTATCTTACTGCTTCCATAAGCACATTTTAGGTGTTTAGACTACTTGTGTTGCCATGCACTTCCCTCTGCTACATGAGCACTTCCAGAAACACTAACTTTTAACTTAGAAGCCATTATATGCATAGAGAATCCAGTGACCTGTCCCTAATAGTGGCCAATATCAAGAAGTGAAAATTATGGAAAAATGTGCAGCCACAGGATGCTTGTTTCTGATCATGCAGCTGACCTTTATGCTGCTCAGCATAAAGGTTGAGATGCTGTACATTTTTATATAATGACAATTATTATATAGTGCCAACCCTTTTAAAAGCCTCTGAAAATCCTAGTCTTAATTACATTTAGTGGATGCAGGTTCTACTAAATGACTCCACCCTGTGTGAGAAGTGTATCATCTGGTCAGTTTGAATTAGCCTCAATATTTATAGTGTGCTCTTCTTTTGGGATTAGAACACCAATGGTCTTTCCCCTATCACTCATTACTTTCTATTCCCTGTGTGTTGCTTACTGTTCATCTTCTCTCTAAACTCAAAAGTACTAATGTTTATTGGTCTTTCCTCTCAGGAAACCTTTTTTCACACCTAATGATTTTCAATGGCCTTTTCTGCATGTCCTTTATTTATATTTCCTTTTAAGACAGGACTTTAAACTTCCATGATGAGAGTAATAAGCTCTTCAGCCATCTCCTTCATTAATAAAGTCTGACACTTTATTTGCCCTTCTCTCTACATTGTCACACCAAGTAGATGCACTGACCTTCGGGTCTTTTTTTTGTGTTTTGTTTTTGGTTTTTAATTTTAGAAGGAATTTGGGGTACTGATCCTTGCAGTAGCCTCCAACAAATTCCACCTCCCAAACTAAGCCTTATTACTTGTTCTTGTTAAATCATATCTGCTTTTCCAAATTACTGGTTAATCACTCCAAATTACTGGTTAATCACTTAGTGCTTAGTGGTTAATTGCATCCTGGTGACTCTCCACTGGAAGAAGAGAATGAATGGAAAACACAAATATAAGGAATCCTTACTTTTTTGAGCCAGTCTGAGTCCCCTGGGCAGCACAGGTGTAGTTTCCAATGAGGCTCCCGAAGCGCACAGCCACTGCTGTATCACAGTCATCCACAGTCACCACAGCCACCTTCTCTCCAGAAGGCCCATGGGGAATTCCTAATCGGCCAATGTTTGGCTTCAAAAAACAAATGGCATGTATCATACAGTGCTACAGACACACAGAATTTAAATGCTCGTTCAGTCAGCTCGACAACATACTTCTTACTAACCCCCAAAAGGGACAAAAGTAGAATATGTAGAGAGAACAGCAGAAGTTAAGCTATCCTGTAACACTTAGGCAAGGAAAAACCCTAAAGAGGTGTTTTCTCACTTCTGCATAATAAAGTCTAACAAATTGTCTTCGCTTTGCACCTCTTCACCTCAAGTGAATGAAAACCCTAAAATGATGTAATATTGTAAGTGAGGCTTAAGGCTTAAATCAAATTTTCTCTGATCGGTGTACTCAGTCAGGACTGCCAGAAACTGAGTTCAGGCCCCCATAAAGGCTGTAGTGAGAGGTTGTCTGATGACTGGGAGGGTGCTTAGCTGAAGCCTGTTTGTTCCAGCTACAGGATGGAGCGCACAAAATACCACTGCCCATTGCTGAGCCTTCTGAGAAGTCCCCAGTTTCTAGATACAAGAGAATAGAGGCAGTAACCTGTGGAGCTGGACAATCAAAAATAATGGATAAAAATGTGCTTGCTCATGCAGATGCTTTGGTCCAGGCACACAGACTGACAATGCTGGTGCAGCACGGGAGATGGGAAAAAAATGTGTTTTAGAGAGGCAATAAAAACTGTGGCTTTCTCTCATCTCTGGCTTCTCCCAGGCAGTAGGAAACTCCTGCCGCCCAATCACAACATGCCCTGGTGAACATGGGCCACGAAACCAGAATTATCACACTCAGCTTCACACCTTCACTGTTTCTGGCTCACTCTGCCAAGCACCTGCTGTCAGTTGTTCTCCCCACTTCAGCACCTACCAACACCTGTGAGATTCAGGGATCTCAACAGAAAGGAAAGCCTATAGGACCACCAGGAATTCAATCCCAACCATCAAACTTCTGTGCCTCCACACAAACACATTCTTCATCTCCACTAATTTTGCAACTGACAAGATGTATCCCAGCATGACTGGTAGGAGATGATATCTGCTGTGCAGAAACTCCAGAGACAGATCTGTCCAGTGGAGAAGTACATTATGACTGTTAAAAAAGGGTGTACATATAAAAGTAGCATAGCAGCCTTGCTGAAGAACTAGCAAATTCTATAAGGAAACCTTTTCCAAGTTCAGTGTTCATATAGGGCTAAGGAGTCCTCATCTACCACTGGTGCAGGATCTCGGAGGACATTATGGGTACAAGAGAAGCAACGAGCTGAACTCCACTAGCTTTGGTGCTGTTCCTCTGCGGGCAAAGGGATACCCCACAGGAGTGAAGTCTGTAGGATCTGACCAGACACACAGCACAATTGCAGGCCAAAACCTATTTTTATTATGTGTTGATCAACAATAGTTGTAACTATATGAAAATGAAGATGGCTGGGCATCACACTGTAGTTTGCTGTACGCTCACTTTAAAACACGTGTTGCTCAACTGCCTTCTGAAATTCTGTATTTGTATGGTGAGCAAGGAAGCAGTAAGGGGATAAATCACTTCTTTTTGTTTTGCTTATACACACTCTAATTTGTTAAAATACTTAAAGCCACTTTCATCATCTGTGAAGAGACAGATTTATTTTTAAGGGTAATTATCCCGATGTATAAAAACATTTTTAAAATACGTTTCCTGGTGTCAATTCCAGTTGGAAAGTATGTTCCATTTCCTCTACCAAGAAATAATGTGATCACATAGTTTGGCAGATATTCAGTAAAAGGTTTTGACCTCTCTTGAGTGATATCAAAGCTGATTTTATTTTTTCCGATACTTCCTGGACTTTGCCACTGCCTAGCTTGGAAAGACAGGAAGCATATGTATTTGCAGTGCTGAAAATGTTATTGCATGCAATGATGGCAATGTTAGTGAGCAGCTTTTCAAAGTAAATGAAAAAATACATAGAAAATTAACCAACGGACAGGCAGACAGACCTTCCCTTCCAAAATTAAAATGTTTACATTCTGGGTGCTACTTCTATTCTTTTGAAGGAATGATTCGATTAACATTTATGTTCTTGTGCTTCACTGAAATAATCTATTGTTTCTTACATGGGAGCCTTGACAAAGACTGGGTATTTATTCTCACAGTAGGGGGGATCTGCCCAATGTTAATCACGATTGCAACCTGATGAGACTCAGCAGTTTGCAGCTGCTCCTTCACAGTCACTAGCTGCAGTGGAAAATTGATTTCTTTTTCCTACTTTTATTTAACATAGAAACTGCAAAGTGTTTCTCTAGATGTTGACTGTTCATTGCAGTGCAGATCTCTTTGGCTCTGATGACCACACAGGTGATGAAGAAGAAATGGAATACTTCAGTGATCAGAAAGAAATGTATTGGCAGTTCAGGTCATACTCAGTTCAAACACATACTGATTTTCTGACCACATTAAAAGGCTCATTTGATGGAACGGGCTTTCTACCAAAATGGAAGAATATGTTGGGAAAGGAAAGAGAGATTTTCTGAGTGATTTAATGGGACAAGGACTCAAAATACATGGCAAGTACTACACTACTCATCTTTTCAACAGCTAGCATAGGGTACACTTTATAACTGAAATAATGTGAAATAAATAAAAGAGTGGAACAGAGGAAGCCTAAGTTAGGAGCTCCTTCACAACTGAATCATTAAATGGATTTTCTTCATTTAATGTTTTGATTAATACTAAATATAGGTTGCTGGTGATGCAAAGAATATTTAGAGCATCATGCATTAAAAAAAGAATGCCTTTTAAGAGTTGCATGCAAGAAAGAGATTTAATCCCACAACATGAAACTTGAGATCTAATGATAAGAATTCCTCTTGCAGACTCAGAGACAATCAGAACTAAACGATGGAAAAAAAAAAAGAAAGAAAGAAAAAAACCCCTACTAGTTGATGACAAAATAATTAGGAATCATGGTGAGATTATAATGCAACACTGGGTTGTTACAGGGATGCATATCAGGGAAATTTCATTAAACTGAACAGGATAGAATATTGTGGGCAATTCTGATTTCATTTATTAAAAATACCTTCCAACTACACCAAGTGCACAGAACAGCAGCCAGAGCAATGCAAAGCTCACCTTACTAAACAGGCAAAATCAACTTGGCATGTTTAGTCTAGTATAGGAAAGGCTGAGTAAGGGTTTTGGATACGAGAAGATGCCATCGCTGCGATGGACACAGTAAAAGAACAAAGGGATATGAGATGCTCATGAGTAATGTAGGCTGGAAATCACCAGGTGATGCTTATCCATAGGAAGGATCATCTTTAGGAAAGTAGCAGGGATGAAAATTATAAAAAATAACTTAGCTTGTTTATGGTTATAGAGGCTGGTGTTAGCAGAGAATTGCTGTATGTTTGAAAGAAAATAAGTAATAGTAAGCAGTACTTGGAAAATACACAAGGAAGCGAATTACCAGCACTAAGTGACAGCACACAGATTTACATTTCAGCCATGATCTTTGCCTTGATGAAGTCCTATTGGAGCAAGACAGATCCTTAACAGTAGGAACAGCTAACACTAACCAGCATTAATTCACACTATTATTTTCTAGAAATATGTTCAAGGAGTTAAAAGCCAGACTTTCATCTGGGTACTTAGCAGTCCTTTCTGCCTGTCAGACTCATCTCCTGAAACACCACGCTAGACGAAAGGCAAGTTTCATTAGCTGTGCCAATTCTGCACTCATGAGTAAATGTGCAATGTGGTGTACAGGAATTTACCAGCATGACCCCCATTAATGGTAATGCAAGTCATGTAACTGAGTTCCTGTTCATGGGGCTGTAAATTTATCTTTTGCTACCTAATGCTAAAGGCTGCCTTTTCAGTTAGTGCTTGTCCCGAAAGAGGTTGGGATTCAAACTTCAAAGACCACATGCTGTAAAACTCAGTAGAAAGATGAGGTACCAAGCAGTGCCAGAGGGAGACCTTGGTCTCCCTTAAACAAACTATGAAAGAAGTGGATTATTCCTGGACTCAAGAGAAAAGGAATAAAAAGCAGCCCTGAGTGTTGCAGTATTTTATCACCATCAGGTATTGATTCCTCAAACATTCTGTGCACCCCACATTGAAATTAATTTTGTTTGTTACACTGACTCTTGTGTTTTCTTGTTATAAGAAATATACAGTCACTTGGAGAAGAGAAAGAAGCAGCCCTGTCTTGGGATCCACATGCGAGAGCAGAAGCCACCTACTTTTTCTCTACCCGTAAAACAAGATGAACCACATTTATGTTCCTGAAATTATGGCAATTACTACATAAAATTGGCACAAAAGTACCTAAAAAGGCAAACCTTAACTTTGCCTCAATGAACTTTCATACAGGAGATTAGTGGTTCTGATCTCTATGAGTGACAATCTCCAATCCCATGTCTAACCCATGACATTCATCCTTGTCCAGACAGGCACAGGCAGACTGCAACTACAGGAATGACTTTTGAAAATTGCAGGTCCCTTTCTGACCATAGTGGAGATAACAGTGAGACTCATCTGCTGTTCTCAGCAGTGACCTGGAGGAGTGACCTCCTCAAGCTACAAAGGGACATGGAGCTAACTCCCTTTGGTCACCTGTGGTGACTTTCTCAGGTCGCAATGAGAGAACACCACCGTGGAGGTATTTTACCAGCAATGGCAAATCTGATTTTCATGAAAACCAAGTGTTTTCACAGAGCAGTGTTTCGACTTCCGTGACACAATTTCAACAGCAAGAAACACGTAGATTCCCTCAGGTGCACGAAAAACCCTGAGAAGCCCTATCTGTGAACTTGTGTTTTAGAAATGGAGACCAGATAAAGGAGAGCAGGTCATCAAGACACATCTGTTTATAGTTTGCAAATCTACTACACAAATCCACTCCCATTCCACTTAAAACATCAGACATGGATATTCTCATGGATCTCGGTTTCATGTGGATTCTTTATTATGTTAAAGTAAATATTTAAACGGTGAGAGCCCACACAGTTACTTATTAAAGACACAGATGGTCTAATGATGCACGGTGAATGGAATAGAAATATAGATTAACAGACAATGGAAAGCTTGTCTTAAATACTTAACTGCTGTACTTTTACATTATATATTCTACTGTTTCCAAAAGTCAGGATGCCAAATTGTTGGAGAGGTTTAAGCAAAGAGGTTTAAGTACAATCTTTGGTAGACTTATTTTGAATCAAACCAGACTAGATACTGTACATGTAATAGTAATACTGCAAAGTGCAAATGTTTTTTTCGTCAATCAGCATCAGTGCTGACACTCAGATTCCTGGATCTCACACTTCTATAAGTTAATCTACAAGATAATAGTCTTTTCCAAAAGTCTCACAAACTTTTCTTCTACCAGAACACTTTTTTCCAACTTCCATTCGTAGATAAAAAATGACCACTTGACTTTTCTCACAGATGGAAAGGGGGAGAGTGGTTTTGGTTGGCCATGGGAGAGAGTGTTCCAACGTCATGGATATTTCCTGAACTCAGACTGAATTGAAAGCTATACTCTCTAGTCCAGACCTAACTAGGAGGTCTTCCGCCTGCTTTAGTCACCCCATTAAGTCTTTTGAAGGAGCTGAGGAGACGATTCAGCAGCAGACTGTAAGTATGGCCAAGACCTAGAGAACACAAACTGGGAACGCTTGCAGATGAGACACAACCTACCTCGTTATGCTTGGCACAAGGAGACCTGGTTTTGGGGGACAGACAGGATGCTGCAGAGTGTAAATAATGCATTTGCTTAGCTCAGCAAACACATTAAAAATCTATCCACTTTAGAAAGGTAGTGTTTTAGCAAAATGCTTTGCATGGCATAGCTTAATATGCAGAGCTTGGCTTGTTTGTCTTTTTAATAAGTAAGAAGAAAAGCAATCCTGAAGCCAGTGCCAGCCTTTCAATGATTCCAAGAGTTTGCTTACCAGACAATAAGTTACTCTTCTGTTTTTGTTAATCAGTAGCTAATGATTCATTGGCTGTTTGGAGTGTTAAAGGTTAAAAAGAATCTGTTTCCTAGTTATTTTTTTAATACTAAGAAAGCTGTCCCTTGCACTGTTAATGTGCCGGTTCCAGAACCCACCACCCCCAAAAGGTGGAAAATGCCTCATAATCATACCCTTTGGGGCTCTTCGCTTTCTAACACTTCCAGCTAGAGTAATAATGGGAAAAAATGGAGCAACTGGCATCAGGTCCCGCTGGAGGCTGTTGCTGGGGCTCTGTCTGCCGCTGGGGTCCCCCCTGCCCGGTTCCCGGTGCTCATTAGGCAGCCCGCCAGCCGCCCCGGCTCCTTCGTTAACCCGCCGCCCCCTGCCCTGCGATCTGACGCGGCGAAGGGAGAAACCCTCTCCGATTCCCAGGCGATGCTGTGCTGCTTCAGTGGTCAAAAAGCTCATTAAGGGCCCACGGCGGCGGCGGTCTCCCTGGGCAAACTGCCTGAGCCCGGCCCCCCCGCAAGGAAAATAAATAAATAAACAGGAAAAAATAAACAGGGAAAGCACCATGCTTGCAATCCCGGGCGGGGGGGGAGACACACCAGGAAATGCCAGAGAAGCTTAGAGTGGACTTGCAGACCACTCTGATCAATCGTGAAACTCCAAATTGGGACAGATTAGACAAACCACTAATGTTAATCTCTGGTTTTTACACTTCTCCTTACAGATTTCCAGAGCACCTTTAAAAAAGGTGGTGTGAAGAACAGTGAATCTTCTACACATCCCGATTAGTCACCAGGGAAAGGCAGGACAAATCATTTCACATAAACCCCTTTACTTCTTTGATGCATGTATCCCCTTTATTCACTGAATATTTTAATGGCATGTCTTTATACAAACTTGGCTCAAGTCTGTACAGAAACATGAGAACCTGTGACAGTGAAAAGGAAAACCAAAAAGAAAGCTTCCCATCAGTGAGTCAAAAATGCAAATCCTGAAAAGCCACCAGACCAGTTCCTTTTCCTAGAGAAACGCCCTGCAACACCAATCATCAGGATCCGGGCTGGGCCACAAAGTCAAGCGAGTTTTACTGGCCTCATTTGTTATCTCCTTCAGGGCTGCATCCAGAGGCTAAACTTTGATATTCAAAGCAGGAGGCTCTAGGCACAGCTATGAGACCTGGCACCAGTGAAAGACACTGCCCGAATTGCTGCTGCTCATTCAATGCTAGGACAGAGATGGGGAGCAGCCCTCCTGTCCCAACACAGGGTCAATGGCAGAGTGAGGCTGTGAAAAGCCACTGTCACACAGACAGTGTCCAGATGTTCTCCTTGCCTCCACACCGTGACCAGTCTCTTCACAAACATCATACAGCTACCACAAAGGGTATATTCTTAGATTTGACTACTTTTGTCAAGGGCTGCTGTAGTGCTGATGGCAAGAGTTTTCCCTGTCTGCAAATGGAAATGTTGTCTTCAAAAGTGTATTCTCAGATGCTTCTCAGCTCTGTTTTGCCCACTCAAGACAACATTCAGTTTTCCCTTTGAGAGACACCACTAACCATGGTGGTCTGCTGCCAGGGGTGCCCTTGTCCAACTTGGCAGTCCACTCCTCCCTTCTGATCTGCCCCTGTGGCTGATGTGCCTTCTCCCTGACCTCTCCTGCCCTCTGAACCCTTTTTCTGCTTATTTTGCTGCTTCCCTCCCTTCCACCAACAAGGATGTTCTTCTAGCACCCTTGGAGAACTGGGAGAGAAGAGCATGTGAAGGATGCTGGAAGAACATCCTTGTTTTCCTTCACATGCTGTCCTCTCCCACTTCAGCAAACTCTTCTCTCTTTGCCATTTGTCCCTATCTACCTAACAAAGTACCATTCTCAAATATCTTTGGCTTTATATAAGTCTTGTACATTTTACAACATGATATTGCATCCAGGATGTAAATGTTGTTTTTAGACTCCACGAAATACCTAGATATAGCACCACATGACACTTATGCACGGCAATTAACTCCTTCCTGGACGCATCCCTGGTGACAAATTGCCAAGCAAACTGCTGCTTAGTGTGGATAATGGAGCCACATTTCAGTCTATAAAATCCAGGAATCTCACACTTTTTCATGGGCTTCCCCTCTGTCTCCATGGCTGGATCTATGCAAGGGTCTCCTGGTACACATAGAGCCTTGCATGGCCAGGTGATTGCAAAGTGCTGCTTCCTCTCACTGCACAGACAGATGCATAATACCTGAAAAGTTACTGCAAATCAGCAAGCTACTGTAGATTTACTGCATGATTAAATGGAGATAAGAGTGCACTTCAAAGACTGTGCGCCAAATTCCTGAGGTGCCACTTCAATGACTCCACTGGCTTTGCAGAAGCCCTTGCCAGGCTGGGCTGCACAGCATAGCCTTCATCCCCTGTCCTCAGGGCCTTAAGGTGAGCCAAGGGTCATTCAGAGTCTGCCAGCTCTCACTGAGGTCCCTTGCATCTCCTCAGCCTTCAGAAAGAGCTGAAAATCACCACTTTGGGAGGTGCCATTAAATGTCTGCAGATTTTTGCAGTGCAGAGGTGTAAGATGGGTTGAGCTAACATGGGCTCAAGGAGCACCACTGGGTGCCAGGTTCCCCAGCGTGACCAGAGAGCCACACACACGGAGGAAAGCCACACAGCTGACACTCAGTTCAGGTGTGGGGTGGGCACAGATGTGGAGTGGCAGTAAATGCTGTAAATGGGTACACGAGTCAAGCCTTTTAAAACCCAGGAGTGAGAGGAGCAAGTACTGAGCCACCTTGCCAAAGACGAGGCTTCCAAAAGAGCAAGGGCTCAGGCTGGTTTTGACAAGACATGGTCCCTACTGTCACTGGCAGAGTGAAAACCCTGTGGGTGGTTTCTGAAAAGTTACTGTTTGTGTTTGCGTATAAAATCACCACCACAACGACCAGTGTTTTCAGGTGGTGTTTGCAAACTCTGTGAGAACAACACTTCCAAAAGCAGGCGGGGGAGAGAAAGAGCCAAGCACTGGGTACAAGCTTGCTCTCTCTTCCCCAGTCGCCTGAGAGATTTTGCAAAGCTGTCACTGAGAGCTGAGCTACTCAGGCCTGGGGAGCAGGTCACACTTTACATCTCAATGACCTCCAAATGACTTTCACTGCTTTACACTTTAATTTCCCAAGACACAGATTTAGAGTCGAGTTATTTGTTATTTTGTGTCAAGACAATGGAATGTCGCTCCACAGCCAAATCCTGATTTCCTTTCCCAGATATCAATCACTTTGCACTCACCCTCTACCAGGAAAAAAAAAACACACACAAAAAACAACAAAACCAATTACTACTAATTGAAATCCACATAAATAAATATCGGTAGAATTGCAGGGAGGGGCTTTTAAAGTCCAGGCTCATGAGTGCCTGTTCTGCAAGGGTAGATCAGCTGCCCACCTCCCACCCCTTTACACCCACTAACACCTGCAAGGGCTGTGCAACCACATTCAAGAAAGACCAAGAAAAAGTAAATATTAGCCAAGCAGTTCTTCAGTGCTTTTCAGGAGATGTCAGGAATGTAAATGGTAGTCACAGGCAAGACCAAAGTCCCACTGAGGGAGAGGTATATGCCATGGAAGAGTCTATGAACAGGGCAAATGTGCAGCAACATTTCTTTCTCCTGCTCTAAGCTCGAGGCTTCCCAACTGCAATATTACAGGTAAGAGTCCAAGGTGAGGAGGATTCTGCCACATTTTCTGGATGGAAGGGACTCATATTCTCTCCTAATCACTCTTTTGCTTTATATAACCACAGAACATCACCTAGTGAGTCCTGCTTAATAACACGACTTGCATCCAAGCAAAAATTTTCCTTTAGACAGGGAAATACTGACTTGATTTAAAGATTTCAAGGGACAGCAAGACTATCAGAACTGTGGGCAGATTATCATGAAGATGATACACCTTCACTCTTAATGATATTGCATATTATATACATTATAATTATATATTGTATCTTATCAGAATCTGTCAAGCCTCAATTTCTACATAGCAAATCTATGGTCTTATTTAGACTAGGATTTTCATTGATGATCCTCTGGATTTGGGTAGAAGAGTATGAATTTGACCTCAGCAAGGATGTGAGTCTCTGAATCATCAGCCAGAAGCCAGGAAATGACTCATAAACTGAACTATTTTTTCTGAGATTACCTTTTCTCATGCCATTTTAAAAATTGAGTTCTGAACATGTGGGAAATGACATCTTTTGCATTCAGACACAAGCAACATATTTCACGTGTTTGACTAGAAGAACATTTTGAACTTTAAATGTAAAATGCTCATATGCATTCAGCAATGAAAAATCTAATTTCTTCCTCTAGCTGCTTGTAATTTTAATTGTTAGGTTTTTTTAATGGCCATGCCCACTAGCACCAAAAATACATAGTATAGATAAGTAATACAAATGCATAGCTACAAATTCCTCAGACCTTCATCTTGCACATTTGCCTCCAGCACTACCTACCACGTTTCACCAGTATACAAGCCTGCCCACCAAAAAGCACAACACTCTGCTGATACAGTAATTTCTGTTCTTGCAAGAAAGTTGTGAAAAAACTACCATTACCTCCTTCTGGCTAAGCATCTTGGTAATCCAAGTCAAAATTCAGCCAAAATTCCTTGACATTTTTAGTTGAAAACTAAACTAAACATGCCTGTCTCTCAGGATGCTTCTTAAAATTTTGGTTGTGGCTAGCAAAGAAACTGACTTTTTCCCTTGAACTGCTTTTCTTCCTTGTATAACTGAGGAAACCCCGGTATCTTTCTTTGTGAAGAAGAGGCCCCACACTTACACAGATAAGTAGAGCTAAGTCCTCTAAACTAGACCTAATGAATTGACTGTGGTTATGTTCCCTGTGGTTCTGGTGTCCTGCAAGCTCTCCTGTACTTAAGATATGACAGAACTTTTGATCCCATGAAAATGCCGTAGAAGGAAAGGCATCCAGCACAAATTGATGATCTGGTGGTTTACCATCCATGCTCTGTTGGAAGTTAGCACTATCCACAACCTCCACCTTGCTGTAACACCACTGGCCTCTAGACCCCTGCAGTATATTCCACTATTAAATATTAAATATTCAGAATGAAATGGGTGATACAGAAATGATAAAATTTGAAGAAATATTGCTAAATCTTAAGTAAGAATATGTGGTTTGTTTTAAGACAAAGCAAAAGACACGCTTCCTGCCTTGCACACTTGAGAGAACCTTTAAAAGCTATATTGGCATTTTTTATAAATATTATGAATGCCACAAAATTCTGTTTCTTCCTGGAAAAATATGCCCAGAGAAGCAGGTTGCTCCTAATTGAATGATGTCTCTGGTATTTCCATTACCTCCCCACCCCAGTGTTTGCTTGACAGTTGCATTTATTGTTATGCTTTTTTCTTTATCACACAATGCCAAGCAATGCTGGAGCAGGTCTGTGTTGATTACAGGTGCTGTAAACACACCAAGTCAATCTGAGCCAGCAAAATCCAAACTCTGGCAGGGCCCGCATCTGATCAACAGTGGTATTATCATAATCTTCAACAAGTGCATTGTTTATTTAGAAAATCTCCCTCAATCCCTTAACAAATTAGTCTGGAAGCCACCATGAGGATTAACTTCATAAATTCTCCCTCAGATCACAATTACATCTGCTCAGATGTCACCAGTGATAGACATTTGCACAAGTCATATATGGCCTTTATTACTAATTGCATTTCCAGTTATCTGACTTCTGTTGGGGTCTGTCTTTTCCAACCAAGTTACAAAACTCAGTACTCAGCTGAGGCAACCCTGCTCTGGTGCGAGTGGTGCTCCCTAGCACACTAATACCCATCTAAGAATCTAATTGCCAACCACTTTTCCTGACTGTTCAGATTAAGAAGTAAATGATACTGGATGGCGTCCTGGATACATGAGGGCAGTGTCTTTCACTCTGTGTCCAATGGCTAGAAGTTATACTTAGCTGGTGGCAGCTATGTGGCGCTTCTCCAAGGAGCTGGCAATCCCTATTCAGCTACAGGCATGTGCCTGCCTCATAAATCACCCACAGTGCTGGCAGCTTTCTTGGCAGGCTCAGCAGGGAGACCAAGAGCTGAGCTAACAAGGCGTTTGTGCTGGAATGGGAGCTTTCCACTTGAGAGGCAGCACAGGGGTGGGGTGGTACAGGGAAGCCTGTGCTGAGCCACTGCATCAAGCTGCTGTTTGTCTGCTGGTCCTGGGGGAACAGGGTGGTGAGAACCCAGAACTTCTAACAAAAATTAGTTCCCTTTATAGGAAAGAAAGCAATTACCAGTGTCATGTGTGTCTTTTGCACAGTTGTTACAACCTGAGTTTCAC
This sequence comes from Pachyramphus minor, assembly GCA_013397135.1. Classification (NCBI taxonomy): domain Eukaryota; kingdom Metazoa; phylum Chordata; class Aves; order Passeriformes; family Tyrannidae; genus Pachyramphus; species Pachyramphus minor. Next base: position 429,819 of record VYXB01000675.1, on the reverse strand, counting down.
TACAACGTTGATATCTGCCTTTTTTTTCAAGGCCAAGTGGCAAAATCAATTGTCAGTCCTGAATACAGAATATATTTCCATAACAGATGAACTTGCCATCATCAGAGAGGGTCTGTGTTTTCAGAAGGAAATGAGATAACGTATCTGTCAGCTCCATAGGCACCTGGTACAGGGGCACATGTGCTGTAGCCAGCAGGGTTTGTGCTTGTCTCTGCAGCAGACCATCAGAAGTTGCTGTGCTCATCCCACCCTATTCAAAACAAACTGCTACATTAACCTCTCCAAAACAGACCAGCACCACTCCCACTGCCTGCGACTGCCTGTGCCATTTCTGCTTGTGCCCTTGGTCAAAGGAAACATCCTGCCTGCTCACAGCAGGGGATCGCAAGTGGCCACCAAGCTTCCAGTTGCCCACAACTGCATTAGTTCACTCTAATTTTTTAGGGGTATCTGTCACTACCCCGGTGACTTGTGGCTATATGAAATATGATCCCAGCTGGGTCTTGGGTGGGAGAACAGGGGTGGATCTGAGTTTTTAAAAGGGAAGTTTTTCATATGCATCCTCAAGTCTTCCAGCTGTGCTCTGCCTCTGGTCACTGTAAGGCAGTTGTGTGACACAAACTCCCAGAATCAAAACAGGCTCTAGTAAAACAAAGGCAGTGATGAATGTTAAGTATTTGCTATAAAGAATAATCCTAAAGGTAATTCCACTAATGAGTGGCAGTCATAATGAGCGTAAGTGTACGTGAAAATGCAGAGGCTGTACAAGACTGAACCCAAGAGTTTATGTTTGCTATGCAGTCAGCTGAAAAGCAAAAGACACGCAGCCAGGCGTGCTCATATGAGCCAGGCATGCTCCAGCAGGACACATGACATGTCTAAGGTGAATTTGTGCCACCCTTGCTGCAGTGTACTGCCCCTCTACACCTGGTGGTGGGCCCTGCTGGCTGCTCCACGCTTGCCGTTCCTGCTTCCTGAGGCTGCTGCTTCCATGCTCACTTCTCTCTTGGAAGCAAAGTGGGTTCACTGGCCTGTCTGTCAAGTCTGTACATTTACCTGCCCTTTTCATTTTGCTACACCGAAAGTTGCCATTGGACTAAGGATCTGGAAGGCATCTGTGCAAAAAAGTCAAGTAAAGAAACTGGCTGATTTTTCTGCTTCATTTAGAAAATGGGGGGGTGCTCCTCCTCCCTGATCCCAAAATACAAACACTCAACAAACTCAAAATCCAACAACCTTCTGTTTACATATCTAAACTTGCCAGAAAAATGTTGCATTCTTTATTTCAAGGTCTTTCCTCCTGCCCATTGTAGAAAGTCTTTATCCTGAAGCTGCTGAACACCAGGCCTATTGCAAAGTGCTTATTTCTTGATTAGTGTCATGGTTTAATCGCAGCAAGAAGCTAAGCCTGGAGAACACACAGCTGCTTGCTCACTTTCCCCACAACAAGATGGGGGAGAGAATTGGAAGGGTAAAAGTGAGAAAACTTGTGGGTTGAGATAAAGACAATTTAACAGGTAAAGCAAAAGCTGGAAAGCAGAGCTCCATCACACGAAGCGCTGACTTGGGAAGATAAATGCCATCACTGTGAATACCCACCCCTTCCCTCTTCTTCCCTTCAGTCATGGGATACCCCTGTGGTCTGCTGGAGTCAGCTGTGTCCCCTCCCAACTCCTTGAGCACCTCCAGCCTCCTTGCTGGTGGGAAAGCCTGAGGAGCAGAAAAGGCCAGGCAGTGCAAGCACTTCTCAGCAGTAATGAAAACATCCCTGTCTTATCAACATTGCTTTCAGCACAAATCCAAAACTGCCTATACTAGCTACTGTGAAGAAAGTCAACTCCATCCCAGCCAAAATCAGTACATTTGGGCATGACAAAAATTGCACATGGAGATGAAGAGTGTGCATGGAGTGAAGGTGGGTGGTTCAGAACAGACCTGCAGATGTTTTTTGTTTTACTGTAACAGTAAGAGCATTGACACATACTATCTTTAGGTATACTCTCAATTTATGCCTCTTTGGACATTTATATTCACAGAGCTTCCATATGACTTTCCTCTTTCTGACCGGCATATTGCCTGACTAGCTACAGAAACAGCATCAAGTGAAGCCCTGACCTGGCCTGAGGTTGCTTTTTTCTTCCTGACTTTTCCTCCGTGACCCTGTCCCTCCTTACATTTCATCTCAAATCCCAAGCAAGTGCAGATGGGATCTGTTCCTCTGTTGCAAACAGCTTCATCCCAAGCCTACTTGAGCTGGCAGCACTCACAAACCCACACCATCCTCAAGACCCTCAGCTGTCTGTAGCTCTGTCTGGAGCACAGTAAGGGACACAAGTGCTGGAGAACCACCACTCAGATCACAAAAGCAAATGGGGCTCGCTGAGGTCTCCCAGATATGGAGTTCATAATTTTTGCCCAGACATATTGCTACCCCTGGCATCAACAGCCACTCTGTGGGCACTACTAGTGATCCACAGTATGGAGGATTTGCGGATGCAGACTTCAAAAAATAATGTCTGCTGGCACCATAGCACAGCTGTACAGGCATGGGTAAATAACCCTTCAGGATCAGCTTTGGCCGAGGAACCCACAGGCGAGGGAGAAAGCCGCCTTCGCGCCCACTCGCTCGCCGGTGGAGCAAGCATAAGGGGAGAGCTGCAGCAGGCACCTGAGTTATGGAAAACAAATTACAGTGCAGGACTTGGCACTGAAATAGAGGGTGTTTTGGCACCTGGAAACAGCTTTCAGCCAGTGGATGAGGGATAAAACTCCCTGGGGAAGGGAAGGTACTGGCAAATTCTAGTGCATGAGTGGGCCGAGAGCTAAATCTCTACAGTATTAGCTCAGTCTTTGGTGATACTCAAGCCACAGCTTGCCCCAGATGAAGGCCAGTTAACTCAAGAGAAACCACCACTCACCACAGGCAGGAGATTTTTGAATGCATAAGTGAGTCTAATTGAGAGCAGTGCACCTCCTGTGCTTTGAATTCACAACACACCAAAGATAAACCCTAAGCAGCCCTCATTTCTTTCAAGTTTATCTCTAGCAGAAGAATTTGCCTGTTTTCCCCAGTAGTTGTCTTCAGGCTAAATGCAGGTCAGGGTTCTACTGGGTGGGAAGTGCAGAGGGATGGAAGGACTCTGAAAGAGTGGGCTACTCCTAAGACAGTAAAGTATCTGAAAAAACCATCATGGTGCTCTTCAGTCTGAAGACATGCAAGGAAGGAGTGAAAAGACAGTAGCTTACTACTGATTACCAGATATGAGAAGAAACCTTCCAGTTATGGAAAAAGAGTAATATTTGTCCTGAATATCTCATCCTAGGAGACTGCAGGCTCAAGAGAACAGTACTCTCCAAGGCACCCATCATTTTATACCTCTTGACCATGGAAGAGGATCCCACGCACACATACTGCCTGGTCTTACAGTTGTTACTTTTGTGAGTCATTCTCTGAGTCATCAAGGCTTTGTTCATCCTAACCCCCAGAATTACTGCACTGCACATCAGACACTCAGTGACAGCTTGTTTCTCTCTGCTCTTCTCAGGTTTTCCGTCATTGAGGTAAAATTATCCTGTGCTCCCTTAAGCAGATGCAGAAGGACCTTCTGATGACAGAACAGTAACATCCTTAAGCAACTTTGACGTCATGTATGTATAAGTAACACATAAGATACGGAGCACATAAATACACATGCACATGCTCTCTATAATTAAAAGAACATGTCCATGCACAAAACATTTTTATGTTGTGCCAAATGATGAATTCTACCCTGAGGTAATGAGTCAGGTAAAATATTAACATAAGTTTGACAGTATATCTCAAATTCTGAACAAAATTGCATTTCTATCAGAAGTTTGGGAGAAAGGCTTGAAGTTTTTACTTAATTAAAAACACTACTCACTGCTGGGCTCAGTAAAGTCTTCTGTCCCAAGCACTCCCTACAATCATATGTGATCCTGTATGTGCAATGAATGACAAATAGTTCATGTGATATCACTGATACTGAGCGTCATTACCATCAAACATGGTTTTGCTCCTATTCCTAACAACTATGGCTAAACCTACTGACTGTCACTCATGCTGGCAGGCTCAGAAGAACAAAAGGATGAGGACTAAACTCCATCAGAGGCTGACTATATATTCTCATTGTGTGGAAAGGAAGTACATTTATGAGGCAAATAAACTCACATTGTTATCACATCAGCTATCCTGTGAACAAGCAGCAGGTTGTTTCTACTACATAAGTTTTATTTGTCAGGCTAAAATCTTCCCCTTCTCCCACATTTCCTTTTAAAATAATTTTAGAAATTCCATTTCCCCAAAATTTCTTATCAATATCTCTAATACCTCTTCAGAAAGCAGGTCACATGCAGGTCACCTTTAATTCAATACCTCCCATTGATTTTAATGGCTGCAAGATCAGGATCCCAGAAAGTAACGCATTTGAGCTATCAGAGTCAGTGAATAGCTTTCCTCCCGTCTTCCCCATGCTGACAGCAAATGTCTATAATGGCAAGTAACAGGTAAACTGATACTTTGCTACTGGGAAGCTGACAGACTTCTAATATATAACTGAAGTCCTATGAGGAGAGGCTGAGGGAGTTGGGGTTGTTTAGCCTGGAGAAGAGGAGGCTCAGGGGAGACCTCATCACTCTCTACAAGTACCCGAAACGAGGTTGTAGGTAGGTGGGGGTTGGTCTCTTGTCCCAGGCAAGCAGCAGTAGGACAAGAGGGCACAGTCTTAAGCTCTGCCAGGGGAGGTTTAGATAAGATATTAGGAAGAAATTTTTTACAGTGAGAGTAACATTGGAATGGGCTGCACAGTGAGGTGGTGGATTCACTGTCCCTGGAGGTTTTCAAGATGAGACTGGATGTGGTACTTAGTGCCATGGTGTAGTAACCATGGCAGTGTTGGATCAAGGCTTGGACTTGATGATCTCGGACGTCTTTTCCAACCCTGTTGATTCTATGAGTCTATGAATTACAGAATGATTATAAACCACTCCTAGTTCATTTCTGCTCTGTTATAACTTCCAATTCTTCCCCCTTGGTGCTTTCTCTTCCAGAAATTCAATACAGAGCCAACACTTACTTAGTACAAGTTCCATGTGCTTCCCTTAGGCATTTCCACCGAAACCATGTGTGTCAACTTGTTTCCCCCACTGTAGGGAGCATCCATTTCCATCACTAGACAGTACATGAAGCAACCTTGCTTCCCTTCCTCCTCTGCCACAATCCATTTTCCTACTGCAATGTTTTACAGTGTGGCACATACCAGGATTTGTAAGAATGCGTCAAATACTTGAGCTGACAGAGAAGTGGTTTGATGCCTCTATGCAAATACGGTAAAGCAAAGCTAGCTCTGGACTCACCTTTTACTGATGAGGCTCCAATGTTTTTCCCTAACCAGCAGGGGACCTTCATGATATCCATTTAATTCTAAACAAGCATTTTTCAACAACAATAAACATTACCAAGCACATTGCCTCTGAGCTGAGTACAGAAAATAATTTACAGGAGTCACTTCTATACTTAGTTCTTGTTTCACTGTGGTTATTACCAAACTGAATTTGTGCAGGGTGACTTTGCACATTACCAGGATGCTGTAGAACAGTGTGCACTAAGAAAAGAGCTGCTGCTGAAGTTTCCCACCATAGCTGCCCCCTGCATCCAAGTCATCCACTCCTAGATGATCAGCCAAATATTGCCCATTGAGCTGCAGGTGCCAAAATCCACTCAATCGCTGCTCATATGTGACCACAATCAACTCAGGTTGCAGGAACAGCTTTCAGAGCTGTGAAAACTCATCTACGAAGTGCTTTCTCGGACTGAAGTGATTTAGATTATGTATCAAAGCCTGTTAGCCATTCTTCTCAAAAACTAAAGATGAAAAATTAACCTGGGCTGTGATGAAATCTAATACTCCATAGGTGAATTACAATATTATCTGAAATCTCCAAAAAAAGATGGAACCCTTTTTTTTCTTGCTAGTTGCTATATGAATGCAGACAGAGAAAATAAAGTGAAGAGTTTCTAGCTTAGTTTTAAATAAGATACTTTTAAAAAGCCTTACAAATAAAGGAACTAAGAAAGAAGAATGAAGCTACAGGAGTACCTGATCCCAAATGTTTGCTGTGAGCACAACAGGAAATTTTTCAATTGCCTTTTATTTCAACTCGCACTACCACATGTCCCACATTCTAAGGCAGGAGGAAAGGGTCCACCTTGAAGAAACCTATCACTGCCCGAGGACACAGTGGTGGCTAGGAAGAGGACAGGCACAGCTGCAATAACCCCAGCAGCAGGAGAAGCAGCCTGGCAGCTCTCACCTATAGCACTGTGAGTAATAATAAAAGTTCAACACATTTGTATGGCTTTTGCTATGCGAAATAAGCACAGAAGGGACTGATGAATGGATAGACAAAGGTAATCATATTTATTAAATAAAGAAAACCTGCTGATGGAGCAAAAGGCAGATGGAGAGAGATGAAACTCAACATAACTGAGGGGTAAGAAAGCACAGAAATAACTAACTCCTTAAGGGCTTGCACAGGAATAACTAACTCCTTAAGGGCTTTTCTGTGCAAGACAGACAAATGAATAAAATGGATCTCTATGGGTATGTGGGATGATGATTATGCATTTCCCATGGACAACATAGGGAAGAGATGTCTAAAAAGGAGCAAGGACCAGAAGCTCCCCAGGCAAACAGTAGAATGGAAGATGGGCCAAGGAGCTCCACATGGATACTGGCGGAGGTAGCCCCCGTGGCCCTGCTGCCAGGGAGGGGGTGCCACTGCAAAATCATGTCAGACAGAGACAGGCAGCAGGAGGGAGGAGAGTCCAGAAGGGGCTGGAAGTGGGGATCAAACATGAGCTGGAGACAGGGAGGAGGGAGGGAACTCAGGGGAGCTCTGCTTGCTCAGGAAGGCTGCACAGTGTCTGAGCAGAGCAAAGGGGCTGAATAATTGACAGGATGATGACCCGACACTGTGGTAGGATTTTGGCAAGAGAGGAAGGATGCAGTACCTGTAAAGTAATACACGCGTATAATTTAAGCAAACTCATGAGTTTTTGATACTCTGTTATTCAAACATTTCAGTTGCATCAAGTTTAGACACAGCATCCCATTTATCTTGGCACAACTCAAATCCCTAAATTATCTCTGTCTTTTCAACCTCCTCAAAAGAACTTTACTTCGAGCTTTGTTAAAACATGAAGTAGCCAAGAAACTGCTTTACAAACAAATACCAGACTAGGCAAAGGCTTAACCCTGGGGCAGGGTGTGGGGGCAGCCCCGTGGGCAGGACTGCAGAGCCGCCTCCAGCTGCCACTGCCCTGCGGCGCCCACTCCTTCTTTCACTACTGGAAAGCTGGTGCAACATATGCAATTCTCAGCTATGCTGTGAAGTCCTGAGAGCATGCTAAATACATTCTGGTTAGAATTGTGCCATTTACTCTATATTGTGAGCTCCCGTCTCCAGCCCAAATTTAACCGTTCTGGAATAAATACTGCTAAGGGGAAGGTGATGACCTCAGTCTCTCACACAGACAGCAAAGGGCACAGTGCCGCTTTCCACACAGTGACCCTGCTTTTCATCACTTTCATGTCATGTGAGTGGCAAAGGCAGCTAAGTCAGAGGTGTTTCCTGGTGTTTCCCTCTGCTCTCCCTCTGCCCTGAGTTTCCTCCCATTCAGTGGAGACTGGCTCATTTCGCTTTGAAAAACTGGGGCAGAAGAAGAAAATGGTGACAGGGAGCACGTGTTAACAATGAGAAAACACCAGCTGCTAACATGGCTCACCCACCAGTCTGTTTGAACCACAGCAAGACCTGAAAATGAGGCAGGGGTTTATTTTTAACATCTGTGTCATATCTCTTTGCCTTTTAAAGAGTGTCATGGGGCTGCTTGGGCCCCTTATCTGCTCAGTGGCACTTCAGTGAGCTGTTCCAGTGGCTGCCTCTGCAGCTGTGCCCAGGAGCCTGAAAGCTGGAGTGTCCCTCCACTGCCTCAGCAAGTGCTGTTCATTCTGCAAAAGTGATCCACTAAGAAATACATAGGAAACATAGCATGTTGCAGATTGTAAGGAAGAGCCTCACAATGTCCACAGATACAGCATGGCAACACACCAAGTTTCGCTTCTATTTCTTTGGGCTCAAGACGGTACAGAGAATAGTAAGTATATTAAGCACAAAACTTATAAAGTAAGTTTTAAAATAAAAAAGTAATAAAAAAGGTTTTTATTTCCTCAATAAAATATCCTTAGGCTAGGAGACCCTATCTAGGAGTCAAAAGAAAATTTTAATCCTCCCATTCAAACTGCCACACAAACTGCAATGAAAGGATGCAGCACTGGGAAATAAAGAACTTGCTGATCATATTAATCCTTCATCTTCCATTCAGCTTCCTACACCAGTATCCTGTTTCCTTTTTAACAGCCAACAATGCTCCTCTATTTCCTTATGTGATCCCCCATAATGCTATCATGTCAGACTTAAAAGCAACACTTCTTAGTCACTAAACGAATCCTCTAATTTTTGTTAAAGATTATAGAAGAGCTCTGACATCGACCTGCAAATAGTGACACCATACACCTTAAAAGCCTGTTTTCTGGTTCATCATGGAATGACTGCTTTGCACAGAGACCCTGCAATCCTTTTGCTTCAGTCAGACTAAACCTGCTCTTGACAGTGATCACAGGTGCAGCTATGGGACCCTAGAGCCCACCTCTGACCGCCATGGACTGCGTGCAACAACACTTTTTGCATTTCTATTGTGTATCTTTTTATATAGCGGACAAAAAAATTAAAGTGATCCACTAAGAAATACATCTGAAAGGTGTCAACCATTATATAACAATATTTTCCAAACCAGAGAAGCTAGTGCAAGCTAAACTTGTCATTTTACTCAAGAAAGGACAGCTACAGGGAAGTATTTGGCTTTGCTTCAAAAAATTCTACAGTAGAGGTTTGTAGTTAACTACTCTGAATGCTCCTGCATACTACAATTCTTTAACAAGATCAAGTCAGTGAAGCAGTTGTTTTAGATACTGACACTTGTGAGGGTTCAAAGAACTCAAAACTAAAATAGTTCCAAATACCTGAGGGTTCCCCTGGTAGTACTTCTGAAAAGGACATACTAGGTCAAAGCCCCTCAAAGGGGCTTTTTGTCTCAGGCAAAGTGAGCAAGACCAGTATCATCAGTGCCTGGTTAAATAAATAAAATTCTGGTCACCTGCATATGTAACTCAGGGCTAGATGACCCATGCCTCTATTACTTTACAACTAATACATTTATCACCAATACAATTAATCTTACCTTATTGTAGTACTGCACCTGAACCGAGTGCCACTGCCCATCACTGACCCCTCCTGGAATGAGTGGTGCCACTGTAGTGGTTGTCTCCCCTGGAAAAACAGGAAGAAGGAAAAAATAAGTCACCATCACTGCAAGAAACACGGAGAGACTCTCATTGGGTGCAGGATGCAGCCACCTTGCTTCATCATGGAGGAATTTGGGGTTTTGTCCTGCAACACAGCAAACATCCCCAATTTCACAGAGTTATGCCAGTGCACAAATACCAGCTTCTGACACATTTGAGTGAATGATGTTACTTTTTATCATCCTTCTGCAGAGCACAGCAGCAGATCCATTAGGTAGATACAGCTATTGCTAAAAAATATAGGAGGAAATGAGGAATGAGGAAAAAAGGTACATGAATTTTTCTGAATTTCTGCCAAAAGCACCACTTTGAGGTTTTTTTAATATGATGAGCATTGTGATGGGATCTTTTTTCAAGGAAAGGAAGCCTACTCCTTCATAGAGATGAGAAAGTGAAATCCAAAAGTACTCTAATATAAAACCCACGGTAACCTTGGTCCCAGCAAAATTTTACCGGTGATTCATGAAATTACTGGCAGCTTTTCAGTATTTAAATTTGAAAGCAAGTCTTTGCCATTGCAATTGGAAAGCTGAAGCTTTAAAGCCAGGACTGAGTCAGCAGAGCCAGCTCAGTAACCAGGCATATCTGCTTCAAGGTAGCAGCAAAATAAACATTCATGTTGAAAGCACACAATAGGCCTGGCAAGGAGAAGGCATTGCTAGCTTTTGACTTTTTTTTTGTTTGCTCCTTCCTCCTTCTTTGGTGTTTTTGTTGGTTTGATTTTTTGGTTTTTTACAGTTAGAACATTCTACATAATAAACAAGTAAAAGTAACTCCCCCTTGTAAGCCAACTAAGTTCATAGTATCATTGAGCTTAAAATGTACTTCCTCTCTATTTGCAACAAATACCTGTGTGAAGTATTACTCCTGCATCCCCCACTCTCCTTTAACTCAACTCCCATCCTATATATTTCTGCTATTTAAACAACACATTTTCAGCATAGCATGTATGACATCCCGCTGTGATGGATTTTGTCATTTAGTGATAAAAAAATCTGTGCTAACAATCAGGCTTTTTATTCAGCTATCAAGTTTCTGCATAAGGAAGTTCCCCATTCTGCAATCCTTTTGCTTTGCTTTCTGAGAAAAAGTTGTTGCAACAGGTAAAACAGTCAGATCAGGTGTCCAAAACTTGTACTGTTCGTTAAAAGCCACTTAAAACTATAAAACATAAACCATTCTCCTTCCAAAGAAAATGCCATTTGTAACATACAGGACCAGACCTGTTCTCAGGTGCAGCAGTGCAAATCTAAATTTAGTTTCATGTATTTTAAAGGAGTTGTTCTGCATTTACATGCATATAAGTGCAAGTAGAATTTATTTTTTTCCCCATTCATCCCCAGGGTACCTTCTGAGCAATTTGGTTCAAGTTTAGACAAGTGGAGCAGAGCTACAGAAGAAAGCACATCTCTCTGACTGCAGCATGTTATTTCATTACACTAATCCATACAAAAAAATGCCTTAAAATTTAATTTGGACAACTCCAAGGTAATAAAAGGGAAATGAAACCGGATACCTTCAACCCAAAGGGCCCAAACATGCACTTCAGCATCCCTGGTAAATCAGTGGGGTCACACAGGATTTACCATGGGGTTTGAGGGAACCAGCGAACACTGTTCATGAGTGTGCAACACCAACGTGGACTGTGCCTCTGCTTCTATGGCTTTACTGCTTGCAGCATCTCACTTTCCACAAAAATAAAACAGGCATTGACTCGAGCCCGCATGTCTATCCTGAATACAGATAATGGGAAATAGCAGGATTATTTCCCGAACTACGTGCCAGTACAGAGGCACAAACATCTCACTTGATCTATATCTTACTCCACTTGACTTACAGGACAACAACCCTTCTCAGATATTTGTTTCCATCTCAGTGGAAAAATACCCTAAACCTGTGACAACTAGAGGTTGTCTGCACTGCTGAGTTTTCATGAAGTCACCAAAGCCTGTCCACTGAATGCACAGATCTGCTTCTGGGCTGTAGCAGGAATGCAAGTGGTCCACCAAGAGGGACTTCAACCTACTGACATCCTGGGGGTGATTCCTGATGGCTTCAATGAGGTTTGACCACACTGCACAGCAGCATGTTACCAGTTTCCCCTGATATCCCTTGTCATGGCAATTAGTACAGCTGGGCATGAAGTTTTGGATGAAACTTGGGCTTTTTAACTTGAGAAGCAGCCCTCTGTTCAGGCTGGAATGGTCAGTGTTTGCTCTGATCACACTTCTGTCAGGAAGAATTTGGCTGCTGCCAGGGCTGGTTTTTTGGAGGAAATCTCTACTCTGGGAGAAGGCCACGGTGACAGGGATATGTGCCACCCTGAGCTTGCTTGTTGGTCTTTACCCTCTCTCTTCTCCTAGAACTGAAAGACACTGGCTTAGTCCTAGAGCATAAATACAGTGAATGCCAAAGCCACCATTTCTTGTTTCTGAGCCCACCACAGCAATGAGCAGGCAGCTAGGTTCTCCTAAATTTGTTGTTGTTTGCAACTTCTTCCAAGAGGAGGTGTTTCTGCAGTGCAGAAGTGCATTACAGCAACAGCAGTGCTCCTCACCAATCCCTAATGAATGTCAGGCAGTTTTCACTTTGCTAGCTTTTCCTTTGGCTCACGTGGATTCTTTAGATAACATTTAGGCACCTATGTTTCATTGATGGTGTAGTGTAAAAATGCATAAACACACAACATTTATCACAGTGTGATAAAATGAAGTCTTATTTAAGCAAACATTGGCTTCGAGGCCAACATTCAGGCTAGTGCCAATTTTTTATAGTAGTCATAAACTCTGGCTTTTATAACTGATATGTTGACAAGCTCCTGCCTACAACAGCAAATGTAACCACCACAAACCGCTACAATCTGGAGTACGTCACAACACCTGGCATCAGTCGCTCACTGTGCAATATCAGCCAGTAAATTAATGAGGCAGCAAACAGCCATATAAAATCACTGAAGAGCATTTCCAATCGGCTTGAAAGGATCTCCTGACCACAAGCAGAAACGCCTGACTCAAGCAAGACCTCACCTGCAGAGAAGGTGAGCTGGATCTGTTCCTCAATGATCTCCAAGGCAATGAAGTCGTGCTTCTCATTGAAACGCCCATTGTAGAGGAGGAGAGCGTTCCTCTCCCTGGTTGCAAACCTAGAACACAGAGATGTGGGGTTAGTTCACGCTTAACAGCTTATGGATTAAAGACCGATGGTCAAGTCACCCAGGAGAAAGACGGCATTGTGTTCAGCAGATAAACAAGACTTTGAATATCTCTTCAGACAGAAAATTGTAAAACTGAGGAGTCAGCCACAGGATAAGTCTACACTTTGACAATCAAAAAGGCAAGCAAGACGGAAATTAGATAAATCTGCTCTTCAGAGATCTGCTATGGATGCTGACCCTCACAAGGGCTAAAATTAGGCAGACACAAGATGCGGCATCCGTATCTGACCCTCGACAAACAGTAGCACTTACTACACTCTGCAAACAGTCTGAAAGCTAGAAAGCATTTTCACATCAAAGGAGGGATACTTGCTGACTGCTTGTTGTCTACAGGGTACAAGGAGAGTCATCAACTGATTAAAAAAACCGATGGGGAGGCAAGGGAAAAGAAAGATAAGAGTTACTTTAATAACAACATGTAGATCATCAGGGTTCATCAATCAACAGGTCAGCCAATTGGAGGAGGGAAAATAAACACTTAAATAATTCCACTAAATCAGCACAAATAGGTGGGTTTTGGTTTTATTTTTCTTATGCTTCAAATATGGGATGTATCACACCTTGCTTGTAGAAAAAGGGCTAATCCACTTTTAAAAAGGCCTGTTTGAGTTTTTTTTGTCAGCCCAGAACATTTTTTTGCAAATTTGTGCATGTCATATTTTATAATTTTTAATTGAATCCTAATATCTCTGGAGAGTTGCACACAGCTTTCATCTACTTAGAAATGCAAAAAAATATTATTACACTGTACATAAACATTTTTACAAAGATTAATATTAGATAAAGAGAGACAGAGAGAAACCATGGGAATTTCTTGTGTTTCCCAATGGCAGTGTAATCTGATTTTGTATCTTGAACTTCAGGAAATATGCCTGATTTAAATTAACCCACTTTTTCTACAAATGAATCAAATGCTGAGCACAGCTAATGAAAACTGTCTTCCATGGACGGAAGAAATTACTCTTATACCTGTCATGTCCCATCTACTACCAAGACTCTCATCTGATGTAACAAAATCTGCATTCAGAGAATGTGAAAGAAGCAGTATTTTAGAATATCAGGGTTTGGTATTTGAGACAAAAAGTTTCAAAACCAAAGAATATTTTTTAACAAAAGTTGTTTGTCAGATGTGTATGTTGTGGATCACACTGAGTACAGACCTTTCAGAATTTGAGCTACATGGAAATAGGAAATTTTATTTACAGATTTTTTAATATTTTTGAAGGACAATTAATTGTTCTGGTTCAAAAAACAGAAGTCAAAATTTTGACATTTCCAGTAAAATACAAATTTCAAAGAATATGTGTTACAGTCCATCAAAATATTAGATTACTGATTTGATTACTTTAAATCAGTTTTGATATACATATTTATTTCTAAATAAGTTTAAAATAATCTAAAATAATATTATAAAAGTAAAAGGCAAACTAAATTAATTACGACAATACCATTGAAACATTTCAATATTACCAAAATATGGATTTAGTTTTCACCATCAAGCATTTCATCCAAAGCAATACAGTTCCTCTAAAACATTTCCCAAGACTATATTTTTCCAGGGATAACTGCTTCATCAAAAGATTTTGATCAGATCTATCCGGAATATATATAAGCAAAGGAAATGGGAATAATATTATTCTTAAATTGGGAATAATATGCTTCTTCAGTGGGCAGAAAGATTTAATCGGCAAAACCAGGAACCTTAGTTCTGTTTGAATATATTTTTTATATGATTATAATTCTCTATCATAATTTTAAATATGAAACTATTGAACTATGAAATAGTTCAATATGAAACTATGAAACTATTATTTATTAAACTATTAAATTATTAAGCTATTTTGTATATTTCTTTACTCTCTGCTCAGTTCCATCTTTTATATCACACTCAAAGCACTACTGCCTTTGAACTTGTTTGGTTGTCACTAACTGTGGGAAAAATATTGTTTTGTAACAGAAGGGATATTTTTAATCTCATGACATAGGAAACAAAAGACACTTCCTTGGAAAATTTTGAATAAATAATGAGAAACCTTCCCCACTGACAGTGTCTCTTGGAGGGAAAGAGTAGTAAGTATTGGAATTAAGCACGGAAGGTGTACAATGTTGGGAGCAGAAAGACATGCCTGGTCAGTGACATAAATGCTTTAAAAAAAAGAAAAATCACATTTTAGTTACGAGACTGAGCAATGCAAACATCCTGCTCTTTGCCAGAAATGGGTCATAAATCAGTTGAGGCTGAGGGAAGCTAGACACTTTGGGATTTTACCAATGTTCCCAAATCACAAAATATATAATGGCAAATCGTCATCTAGTCAAACTGCTAATTCTTGCTTATCCTCACATAATGTTTTCCACTTGCACTGAACAATAATAAAAGCCAAAGAGGTAGCAAGTGTAAATAAAAGTAAACTTCTGGTATAAAAAGCTAATTGTGTTGCTATTCTAGACAGCGTGGGATGAACCCCATGCTGGTCTAGGCTTCTTACAATCATAGTCAGGGGACTAAGTGGTGTTTAGCTCATGACTAAGTATGCCATCGTGGTTCTAAAGACCGTGAAGAAACCGTGGTGCAAGCCCTGCCTTGGTACAGTAGTTTGCTATTTCTCAATAACCTCTACACAGAGCATTTGAGTCACTTTAACTTGAAGTACCCTAAACATCAAAGATCTCTTCCCGAAAGCCTGAAAAATGACACCTCATGGCGGAGGGGACAAGTCAAGGGTAGTGGAGGCAATTCATGCTGGCAGCTAGCCCAGACTGCTCCTTTGTTTGCACTCACTGTAGGGTCTGACAAGTCCAACAGAGCCTTTTGCTCCTCAGTTTTTCCGTGTACTTAGCTCTGATGCTCTAAAACAATATTCATGGGCACAACTCTCCCTTGCCTTGGCTGATGTGCAAACCATGTCTGTGCTTTCTGATTTAACCAAAATATCAAGATACCAGGTTCAGGTTTTAGGATTAAGGCAGAAGAAAGATAAAATGATAGAATCATAAAATGATAGAATAGTTTAGGTTGGAAGGGACCTTAAAGACCATCTAGTTTCAACCAGGTGTTCCTGGGCAGGGACACCTTCCATTAGACCTGGTTACTCAAAGTCTCATCCAACCTGGTCTTGAATGCTTCCAGGAAGAGGGTATTACTTACCTATATTAAAAGAAGCATTACATGGGGAGTCTCTCTGACATGTCAGTTCAGGAAACTAAACTATGCTAAAGGACGGTAATGAAAAATATGCTGGAAAGAAGTGACCTGACAGATGTAAACCAGATGTAAAACGACTGGGCGCTGGATGGGACACATACCTGACGGTGTCCTCCCTGAGCACTTTACTTTCTCTGGACAGGCACACAAACACATCTGTCCTGGCAGCTGCTGTTGTACCTTAACAAATCCCTGTCCCTGCCTTTTGGGGTCAGGGTTAACACATTTTGTGCTGTTTACTCACAGCAAACTGTGAGGGAAAACCAAAGGTCAATCCTGACTGGCTAAACCATGGGAAAGTTGCAAATGCACCCCCTCCCTCGAGAAGAGACATGTATGCACCTGGAGCTCTGGTTCCACACCAGGCAAGCCCTATGCCTGACTCAAGAAGTCTTCTCCAGAAGAGGGGTTTTTCCCAAGGCAGGGAGAGCCATGGTCCATGCAGTGTGTCTGGTATCATTGTTCCCCCTTGCCTCCCTGAGCGCCCTCACGGGAAAAGTGACAGACAGGCCATAAGAAGATTGCTCAACATGAGGGTACAGGGCAGATGGGATGGGGATGAGACTCCTCGTGCCTGGCAGCAAGGATGGGACCAGAAGCAGGACTTGAATGTGAAGGTCAGGAGGAGCAAGGCAAGGAGCTGGATCAGTTGGGACTGTCACAAGCCCAAGGCTGGGAACTGACCATGAGCAAGGAGCTGAGAAGGACCAGCCTGTGCTCGGTCATGACCTGACATGCCCAGGTCTTCTCACAGGCCCTGAAACAGAAGATGGGAAGAGTACTCTCAAGCAAGTAGCACAAATAGACTGGTTCTGCAGCCAGTCTGAAAGCCAGGAGGCCACAGGCCCAACTAGGAAAAGAGTCAAACCCAATACACACTCCAGCACTTCTGCAGCTGAGGGCTGCTGAGAGCTGACCAGAGAGGTCCTGGTGTTCTCTCTCCCCGCTCCACAGAGCTGAGTTACAACAGGGAAAGTTGTGAGTCAGCAACTTGGCAGCATCCTCAGCAGGGTAGAAATCAAATGCTTTCAAATAACATGCCTGTGCTCTGCTCGCAGGAGTCGCTGTCAGAAGTGCCCCAAGTGACCTTCACAGGTAGGCCTTCGGTGGCTGGCAGCGCATAACAAACAGCCCCAAGCTCAAGTGACAAGCCACCAGCCACAGAACCCTTCCCCACTGGGACTTACATGAGGGAGACGGTGAAGTGGAAGCGCTGCCGCAGCCCCTTGAAGGTGATGAAGGACTGTGGGGGGAAGCTCCTCGTGGTCATCTCGCAGTAGGGCCGCTCGTACTCGCCCGGGGGGCACTCGCACTTGAAGCCCCCAATCAGCAGGTTCACGCAGGTTCCTCCGTTCTTACACACCCCTGGAGCACAGCGGCCTGAGCGTGCGTTCACCTCACAGTACTCTCCTGCAAGGGGAGACAAAAACATCAGGGAAGGTGACACCTCACCCCAGTAACAAGTTGTGATATTCAGCTATCCAAGTGGTTCAGCTACAGGTTAAGCTGCTTCCAAACTCCTGCACTGGCCCCCTCTGCAATCGAAGTACAAGACTGTCATTGATGGGGGGTAATGACACCACATCCTCTTTCAAGCACGAATTTTCAGGGGTGTGCAGGATATGATTTGCCAAGCAATCCTCTTGCAAATATCCAACAACATTGGCTTTGGTTTTCAGATTCCTTGGCTGTTTCCAAAATGGGTGACAAATATAAAGCTGGGGACAATCAATTCTTTATGGGAGGGGGTAAAAAACCCTACACATTCCCCGTCAACCAAAATATGTGTAAATAGATTTGGTGTTTCACTATGGCTTGAAACTGTGTAAACAGATAAATGTTTGTACCTCATCTTTGCTGCCCATGGCAGAGGCAGGGTATAGCTGACCTCATGATGAAGCTCTCCAAACATTGGAGCAAGAATAAGCAGAATACACACACATATAGATTGCTTCCACCTTTTCCCACACATGCATCCTGAAGGTGAAGGCCATTTTCTGAACCCTTTGGAGACGGGCACATTAACTTTCCACAGAAGTTATGGATTCTGTGTGCTACTTGCTGAAGTTGTTTCCCCTTAAATGTTTCATCTTTATTAATCTTCAGAGTATGTATTAAGATGTGTTAAACACAATACTAAAGAACGAGGTGTCTTGCTTTATACATATGCTGTGGCTTTTTTCTCTGTGTTTGCCCAAAATCTAAGAATTAATCACAATTCAAAAAAACTGTACAGAGGATATTCACTTTAAAAAATATGCTGCAGTTGGGACAAAAGCAGTTGCTGAATTAATCATTGTACAGAAAGCTAAACCCTTTATGTGAGTTAATTATTAACATTTATGTTTTGGCATGTGTCTTCCTAAGGTATCAAGCACGTTCACATTCTGCAAGTAAAACTGTTCGGAGAAACTGCAGGTGGCATACATAGCTGAATTTCACCCAGTAACAGTGTCTGACAAACCAATGTAGAGCAAAACTACTCAACACAGCCAGCTGAAGGAACACATTTCCAACAGTTCAGTGTTTGCATGATTATTCACTACCAGATTATAGAATTACATTGGGACAGGCTCTTTCCAGTGTTTCCCATCAACGGGAGAAGAGGCAACGGACATAGACTGAAACATGGGAAGTTCTGAGTACGAGGAAAAACCTTCTTCCTTTGAGGAACAGCACTGGAAAGGTTGCCCAGAGACACTGTGGAGGCTTCTCTGAAGATATTCAAAACCCATCTGGACACGATCCTGTACACCCTGTTCTAGGTGAACCTGTTTTAGCAGGGGGATTGGACTAGATAATCTCCAGAGGCCCCCTCCAGCCCCAACCATTCTATGGTTCTGCTTCTGTGATTAATTCAAGCACAGTTAAAACCGTGAAAACGCATTCCTGCAGGAAAGTAAAAGCAGCAGGAGCTGCGGGCAGTGATTCACAAACAAAGGAAAATTTAAAGGGAAAGTTTTGCTCCAGTTGCCTCCCCCACGGCCCTGCTCCCACAGGTTCCCACGCCAAAGCTGCCCACACTGGGCGGCAGGCTACAGCCAGCAGTACTGCTGCCTCCAGACCTGGATCTGCACCACTTTTCTCTTCCAGGCTGTGAACTGTCATGGCTTGCAGCTGGTTTAGCCACTGCCCCAGGGGTAGCGACCTCTGAGACAGGGTGAGCTGGGCAGCCTGACTGTTTTGGTTCTTCAGCTTTGCTGCCTTTCTCTTCTCACATGAATATCAGGTGCCTCTCAGACAGGTACGATTTAAGCTGGTAGAATGCAGGAGCAAACACAAGACTGCTATGATCAGCAGCCAGACAAATGCACACCCCATCCATATTGGGCTCAGCTCCAGAGGATGGACCTGCTCTGTGCATTACTCTGAAGTAATAAACCATACAGCCTTGAGATCAACTTCAGTCTGTGCTTAGAGCTTCTCTAATTCAGCACTGATGTTCCTGTATTCTCACTTTAACATTTTACATGAAATGCCGTGAAAATCAATTGATAAATATCTTCCTGTTTCCAGTTGGTTATAGTGCTAATACAAGATCACGGTTTGATCCCTGTACAGGCCATCCACTTAAGAGCTGGACTCGATCCTTGCAGTCCCTTCCAACTCAGAATATTCTGTGACTCTGTGATTTATCAGCTCTAAGTATCAGGCAAGATTATGTGAATACATCTTCCTTAATACGTTAAATACTCTACAATGTGTTTCTTTTGGAAGAAAAATTGTATACATCATCCAATACATAAAATTCCCTCAGTGCATTGGATATGCCACACAAAGCACACACGCAAATCAGATGCTCTAAAGGACACTACAGAAATTGCTTGCTGGTGATCCACTACATAAGCACAGCCAATCCTCCTTACACATATATCTTGTGTACCAAAACTCTCAAAAAAATGGAAAATTATGAATTCCTATAGAAAGACTAAACACAGATTTGTTGCTGTAAAAAAGTAGTAGGATGTTTTGTGAAATAACTCTCCAACTCACAGAAGAATGTAATCTTCATGGCTTTCTGAGAACAGAATGATTTATTTTGTAAAAGCAAATAACGTGCAGGCTTGAATACACAGAGAGAAAAAGGAGTGCGCTAAAAGGAGAGATTCCTGGCATTGCAGCATGCTGTGGAAATGCCATGGCAATACAAAGGTGAAACATAAAAGCCTTAGTTGGAAGTCACTGATGGCTCTGAATTAATCCTGTGATATAACAAGAATGTATAAACCATTTGTTTAGATACCTATACAGGTACAAAACTATTTAAGAGAAAAGAAAGCTTACAGAACTATTGAATTATGTTTATTACAGCTTTTCATTATGATGTTTAAGAAGTAAAAGAATATACTTCAACTTTAAATAAGATCCTTTGTCCTATATTTATTCAGCAATAGCATCATTGATGTCCCAGTTACTAAAATTATTCTGAATTCTCTTTAGTCTGTAATGTAAATGAGAACTGCATTTGATGTATATTCTTTGATGTTAAATTTTCATATTTTATGTGTATTTACCAAAATATATTAAAATAGTGGTTTTGAAATCTCTACAGTACATCCAGGGCGTCACGGTGCTTCAAGGCACAAAGGTTACCAAAAAACCTGATAAATCCTTAATTACCCTTTTTTCCAAAAATGCCCAGAAAGACTTAGAAACAGAGCATTTTTGCCTTTATGGACTAGCCATCTGAGCAAGAATTTGAAGCAGTGCTTTGATCAGGATTGGCAACAGAAAGCACCTTTGTGTCGCTCTTGGGTTTGTCACTTTCAAGGGTGGCCACCTCCTCCCAGACACATCGCTGTCCCATAGTTCTGCCCTGAGGGAGCTTTGAGGCACAGCCTGAAGATCATCCTCAAAACTTGAACCAAACCCTTCATGAACTTGGAGGAAGAGCTGGTTGCTGTCTGGAGCTGGAGTCAGAAAGCCCTAAGGGAAGAGCTACTTGAGGAGCAGAAAAGGAAGGGAACTGCATCAGTCAGCCTTTGGGAATGAAAAGTGCTTGTGTGCCTCCTTGCAGCTGAAGGTCAGAGGTTTGGGATGCACCATCAGAAGGGATGTCTTACAGTCCTGTTGCAAAAAATAGTACAGAAGAGGGAGAGCTGCTGTGCAGTGAGGGTCTGGAGGGGCCAGGGTGATAAAAGCACAGACCAAATAGCTGATGCACACAGCCTGGGGTCACTCTGTGGTGCTGGCAATGCCCTCACCCAGCCGGTGAAACTCCCCATTGCCTCTCATTTCTTTGGCTAATATAATGTCATTTTTCACACTGGCCTGCATTTTAGGAATCACTAACCAAACTAATTACGTATCACAGCTCTGTGAAATCCAAGCAGGAGATGTGAAGCTTCAACCCTCCAGCTGCTAAAGCTAAAGCATGCACTGTCAGATAACACGGGCCATGGCTGCCCGTTATCTGCTGGCAGATTCCTGGGCTTTGAAAAAGTTTCAGCCCTTGCCAGAAAATGATTTACTGTTACACGACAGTAGCTGATCTTACAGGCTCCCAATTAATATTGATGACTCTTAAAGCTATGAGTCCTGTGGCTTTTCCACAGCCCTTTATGTAGTGCTTCCTGGTTTTAAAGCCCTTGAGATCACAACACGATAGTTGCTTTTGATTCTGTGTCCTACTCACAAATATCCTGTCTTTAATACATTCCTATCCTCTTGGATACAAAGATGTTAATCATAAAATTTCTGTTATTAACTTTATGTAAGTAAGGACACCACAACATCAGGTGCAAAACAACAAGAACATGCAAAGCCAAAGTCTGCTAGAAGATTTGCTCTTCCTCTGACCTATTCCAAGTAAAGTAATGAGAGTTTAACTAATAAACAATAAATGGTGATAAAGAAGTGAAAAGAAACAAAAACTATCTTAAAAATGAGAAAATAATCTCACAATTGCAAATGCCTTGTGAGCTGAACATTGCGGGTTTCAAATAGCACCCTGGTGTGCATCAATGAGATGCGCTTTCAAATCTGCCTGTGGTTTAGCTTGTGAGTTGCTTGACCTTATAACTATGTATAACATTTGAAAGCTTGCTTTCAAATAGCATCCAAATAAATACAGAATTCTTCTACACATCAATTTTCTGCTGTGTTTTCCCAATATCCTGGTTTAGGGACTAGTTCTCAAAGTTTTGTACTGTTCTCCAATTGTTTTCAACTGAAACACTACATTAAACACATATTTACATGAAGCAGTAGACCTGCTCTGATGCTCTTCTTTCTTTTTTTCCAGTTTCCCTGCACACGTCAATTTTTCACTCACTATCTATAATTTTTTGACTTGAACTGATTCTTTTCTCCTTTCCTTCATCCTGCCATTTGCTCTAGACACATATTAATCTATATTAGCATATTAATCTCTATATTTATAGATGCTTTACCAGAATGGAAAGCATTTTGAGAAGCTGATTTAAGCAGCCCACCTAAAATGATATATTTTAAAGTAGAAAGGAAAATCAACAAGAATTAAGGGAAAAGGAGCAACAAGACGAAATAGGGCAACTAAATTCTTCAAAGAATTGGCCCATTCCCCTAATAAAGAACCCACAATCATTAAAATTATATTTGCTATCTTGCACATTATGGGAAAATCAAGACTACTTTTCCTCTAGTAACTAAACCACTACTACCCTTACATGACAATTGGCACTAAAGCAATCAGTGCACTAAGTAACAAGAAGGTTGTTAAAAACAAATTAGCTACAGAATCAGCCTGGAAATCTCTACTGGGACAAGAGATAAAGAGGCTGGGATCCAACACACCTGCTTTAGGGGTTGTTTCACCATAGTTTAGACTGAGTGGGAGTTACCATAGTCCCCTCCTTTCCCCAAGCACACTGCAGTTTCCTCCCTCTCCCTTGTGTTGACATTCATGTAATCCTGCAGTTGAGTGATCTGCAGAACTAAGATGGCAAAACACCATTCATTTCTTTACTGAAGGGTTAGTGATCTTCTGATTAGGTCCTTCCTAGGATTGATGGGATGAATAGCTAAGCAGGCACATGGGAGGGAGGCAGGACCGTGCACCCAGGAATAAGAATGAAGGAATGGTCTTAGAAAGGTTTAACTGTTACGGAAATACAGCTTTAAGCCATTTTAGATGGTTCATGTGTGAGTCTAGTGGCTCAATGCTTCACTTAGGTGAAGTGTATCAACACCTTCAGTAGATATTCACTTCTCTCCACTAATTGTGCGTGGATACACTGCAGGAAAATTTGCCTAAAGCACAGGTGCAAGTAAAAAAATTAAATTAACATTGGATTTTGCCCATATAGGGAAATTCATGACTTCAGTGGCTCTGTGGTGCATGAGGCTACACTCAGAACCTATTGAGAGGTCAGCCTTACCTCACAGCAAATTCCACTTACCAATAAAATGCTAAACAAACCAACAAACAAACATCTGCTGGTTTTATGAGAGAACTTAGAGAGCAGTTACCCAGAAATTAGCCAAGCCATTCTGAATGAAGGAGAAGATGGATCAAACAACAAATAGAATAAGTAGAAGTTAGAAGGCACTGGTGTACTAGTAACCAAGATTAATTAGAAGACAACTGTATTCACGTACCATGGCAAGTGACTCAGAAGGGTTATTTGAATAACAGAAGTAAATCTGAGTCCCTTAGAAACCAATAGCCAAACCACTCCTGTCACCTCAGAGAGGCTGTGCAGACTCAATACTGATTCTGACAGTCATGACTTTATGAGGTTTCTGCATTATGCTGCTATTAAACCTTAAATTTGAAAATACACTTTGGTTTTTCCTTTTACCTACTCGTTCATTTATGTTTTTAGATTTGGGACTGATCTAGGTTAAGCAAAATTAGCCCAAATCCTCTTACAGGAAGAAACACCAGCTTAAGGTCAATTTTGGGGTCTGCCTAAATTTTTTTTGCTTTCTGCTCCCTTTGCTGCTTTCTGGCCTATAAAGACTTATTATGAGAAACAGGTTAAAGTAAAGTAACACATAAATGCACACATAATTATATACCACACATACACACTCACACTGTTTAGAAATAAATTCTACTGACTTGCAATGACAGCTGCCCTGAGCAATTTCATTTGCTAACCATTCCAGATTTAATAAGATGTATTTGCAAGAGAGTAACCTCAATTTAAAACACTAAGCAAAGTAACAGCAAAAAACATTCCTCTCACATTATATATATAGCTTGCCAAGTAGTTCTTTGAGGTGATAGACAATGATCCTATAATAAGATACTCATGAAATCACCCTTTTTCTCTGGATCTAGTTTTATTTTTTCCATAGGCATAAGCACTAAGCTCTGAGCTGGTAGGAAGAAAGTATGCAGAATTATCAGTGGTCTTTCATGGTCTTTTGTGTGTGTGTATATATATATATCTCATACCTCTCCTGGACAATCACCATTCTCCCTTCCTTGTGCTTCTTCCATAAAGTTGCCCCCAGGCATCCCTGATAACTCACAAATCAGATTTCCAAAAGTCATGAGACTCAGTTAAATAATGGTCATAAGATCTTTAATCATGAGGCGCTTCAAAATAATGAACATGAGAGGCTTTTTATTTTCTTTTATTTGCTTCTGAAGCTGCGGGTGGCATCTGCTGCCCCCAAGGCATGTGAGAGCTCTTGGTGGTCAAATTCCAGCCCAAAACACACCACCAAAACTGTCTGCTCTGAGGGAGCTCCATTCCTACTTCCACCCCAACAGGATGATGCTTCTTGACCCTTCACAGTTCTTCTTCCCACCAGAGTCCACAGGGACAGCATCTACACCTCGGCTGCCCTGAAGTCCTGCAAGCTCATGGGAAGAGAAGGAAGATCATGAAGAAAAAGTCCCATGGGCCAAACAGGTAAGGGAGACACCAGGACCCCATCACACCTCCTGATCCTTCCCCACTAGAAACGAAGCTAAACTGTATTTTACGAAAGCAAGAGTGGGGAAAGCTCAGGTCTCCATCTCAAGTTGCTTTGGGCTGTGCCTGCTGATGCACTGCACATGCAGAGCAGCCACTGAAACAGTACCTGGCCCTCTGCCAGCCCAAAACCAGGATTCTACATGCAACATCCTTCCCTTTCCTGGTCACAAAACAAAGCAAAACAAAAGACACCCTGCAGAGAAGGGTGGATGGATGGATGGATGGATTGATTATTTGGGATTTGGATTGTTTTGTGGTTTTGCATTTAAATGAGAAGGAATAATTGAGGGGGAGAAAAGAAACAATGCTGAGGAGGATTAGTGATATTTGGGGCACATCTGTTGGAGAAATGAATTAGTCTGTGAATTCCAGAAATTATGAACATTTTCTCAAGATGATATACGCTCACTTTGCATTGTCACTGGACCTCATTCTCCTATGCAGTTTCCGGCAGGAACAGGGCAGAGACAAAAGTCACAACTAAGTCTTGAATACTTGTTTTCTCTTCCTTGTATATTTCTTGAGGATTAAAAATTCTCATTCATTAAGTTTCCCTTTCACCTTCCAGCAATGAGGCCAGGAATGGTGTGAGCACCATTAAATACAACCAAGATTTATCAGAAGTATTGTGATTTTTTTTTTCCCCTATAGCACCATGAGGAGCAAGGAGCCAGAGGCCACAATGAAAAATTCTCCATTTAAGAAAACACTCCATTCTGAAACTCACATTTTGGTTTGAAAAAGAAAAGAGATAGCATCACAATAAAATATTCTCCATTTAAGAAACACTCTATTTTGAAATCTGCCTTATGATTTGGGAAAGAAAAGCGGTAACTCATGATTTTACAGCCCATGGATTGGTGCCAACACCTCCAAAAATAGCCCCAACTAGTTGTTTTGCAAAACTGGGGTGTGTGCTCAATGGCAAACTCATGAAGGGCCATCTCTGCATGAAATCTGGGCATTGGTCTCCTGCCTTAGGCCAGCAGGCAGAGGTGCATGCAATGTGCCTGGTTTCTTCTTGCTCCCTGCACCAGACATAATTACTCCCAGGCTTCTGAGGAAATGCTGAGGAAAAGCACTTTTTTGGAATCCTTTAGATGCGGTGGAGGAGAATGAGTAAAAAAACCAGAATCACAGAATTGTTTTGGTTGGACCTTTAGCATCCATGCCTTCAGCCTGCCACAGCTACTTAACAACTAATTTTTCCCTATGGGGTCCAACAGGTAATTTCTTAATGTCTTAATCTTTACTCTTGGCTAACTTGACAACTGTCTCTAAGCTCTCTAAATTATTGAACCATTTGTTGTAATGTTCAGGGCCCTTGCAAGGTGTCCTGTCCTTCTGTATTTGACCTGTGAGATAAACCTTTAGAGACCATTTTAGGTTCTGTCTCTCACCCAGGACTAAACACAGCACAAATCTACACAAGAGAAAAAAGAAAAGTACCAAAATTTCCAGTTTATTTTGAGCTCTGTGGCAGGTTTACATGTAAGACAATTTATCATAATGCAAATTGCACTGAATTGGGATAAGATACAGCAATGAAGCACTGCCCTTCAAAAAAAGCCTACGCATTATCTCTGGATGTATTTATCCGAGGGATAACACTGTTGTAGATGTCAAAGATAAAAATCAAACTAGATTATGCCATTGTGTCTGCAATTTGCATTATGTCTTACTTGGAATAAATCCCTTCCTAATAATCCGACCTTAAAACTAATGAGAAAGCTGGAGGTGTAAGAACAAAACACACCTCTGCATAACACAGTTACATTCATTTTCAGAGTAATATCCCTCCCTCCTTTTATTTTTAAGAGACACAATCATCCTCTACTTTTACTAGATATACAGTTGATATTATACTTTGTTTTCTCTGCTCTCTATGTCCCTTGATTCCTCTCCAGGAGTGTTAATCGAGGAGGGGCATATGGAGGAAACTGAAGACTGGAGCAGCCACTGTGGCTGGCAGGACATGTTCCCTTCAGGACAGCCTTTGCAAGCTGGTCTGTATTTGCATCCCTAAACACCCGCAGGCACTTCAGCATGGGAACCAGCTGCCATGCTTAGTTCTCACCTCCTTCCATGGGTAGCAGTGAGATAGAAAAAGGGGATTCAGACTCTGTGTGCCTCTGCTCAGATGACCAAAAAACCTATTTCACAGACAGAATTGCAATTTTTACTGGGTACCAAATGCCACCAGTGGCACCGTTAACTCCCCAAGGCTGTTGTTCCACAGGCTATTTTGGCCTCACACTGGGCTTTTCAAAACATATTAAACAATTTATGTGAACGAGGAAAGCAAGCAAGGCGTGGTGGCTGTGGCAGGGCTGTGTGTGCAATAACATCTTTTATCAATAGAACTCAGGAGTTGGAAAACCAGACATGCTTTCAGGCACCATCAGGCTTCCCACTCACTTTCAGCCTGGTTTCCCTAAGCTGCTTTCCACAGAAAATACCAAAGGGTTGGAACTCCCAGTTCCCAAATTGGTAGGGAACAGGAAAGCTCTAGCACTTATTCTGAGCAAGTTAATATCTCAAAGCAGTTGAAAAAGGGAACACATCTGCAAATAACTGCCTTCAGAAAGGAAGAAAGATAAAGGCTGAAGAATAGGCACAAAAGGAGATCAAGATCAGTGTCTCCATTTCAAGGGCCAACATTGCTACTTTCTTTAGGAGAGTTCAGCCCTTATTTCATTAAGATCCCACTTAATTTTCTCCATGCAGCTGTTACAGACATGGTGTTTCAGCTCACAACAAGAGACAAAACACAGAAGCCATCTGCCCTTGTCCCCAGCAGCCTGCTAGGATTGACTGCTCAAGCAGCTAACTCTGCACATCTCTATTAGAGGAAGGCTGGTGAGAGCCTGTATTTTGGGTTTTTCACAAATTAGAAGCCTTCACAGGAAAATCTCACTCTCCCATTTTCTGTGTAATCCAACACTATGATAAAAATGATGGCATTTAGAACCAGGCAGATCTCAAATCAAACCATGCCCTTTAACATCTGGGACCTAGGTGGTCCCAGAAGCTCTGGTGGAAAGAAGCATAATGGCCAATTAGTGAGAATAACTGAAGAGAAGCCATAAAATATTAATAATTCAATAGAAAACCATGCTTAAAGTAAATCTATTATTGTAATTACCTGTTGGGAACCTAGGAGTTCAGAGCTCTATATTTTCATTTTAAATGAGAAATATTAGCTTAACAGAAAGGTATACTATAGCTATATATAAAAGAAAGCACTGTGTAATTGTCTTTCCCTGTAGATTGTGGTTTAGAGGTTTAGCACATGGAGTAGACATACTTGCAAAATGATCTGATGCTCATCAAATTTCCATTGTTATACATTGAAAAAAATTTTGAAAAAAAAAACCAAACAAAAATGTCCCTTTGCTTGTAAAATTAAAAGGATTAGGGTTAAAAAGATAATCTCATAATCTTATGTTTTGGTAGCCTCAAAGTATATCATACACAGGTCAGGAACACAAACTGAAAACAAAAAGCAACTTAATCAGGGAAACTGACTTTTTGTTAATGAGTTCTGAAAAAGGGATTGTAATGTCTCACACATCAAGCACAGAAAATATCAAAATTGATGTATTTTTAAATCTACAGAATAGATGGAAGTCCAAAAGTCACTTTCTTTAAAAGTATTTTTAAATGGACTAATCAAAAATTAATCCAGCCAGCTTCCACATCTCATACTTAACTCTGCTTACAATAGTTCAGTAGATTAAAATTCAACCTTTTTATAAAATACGGTTCAATTTTAAAGTAATTTTAAATTATTACCATCTTGTTAGAGTTATTATACTTTATTGTATCATCTAGAACGTGTTTAATTATTAATATAAGACACTCATCTTCATGTTTCTTACAATATGCACATCAGTGTACTGACCCTTTGAAGCTGGGTGGCCTTATCTAATTAAAATATGCTTTTTAATTATACTTTTTGAAAATGTTGTATAAAAGCTCTCATATGCTTCACTAGGGGAATTTGAGAGACAGCCTGAAGTGAAATATCTTCATCTTGATTTTTAGAAACTGAAAATTGAGACTGGTGACTGCTCAGGAAGCTGCGATTGAGGGGCACCGTACAGTGCTGGTCCCAGAACAAAACCCGCCCCAGGAGGAGCAGGGCTGTGATGCAGGCACTGAACCATGATGCTCTAAACAAAAGAGCATTTGCAAAAACAATGAAGTTGTGGTTCCCACCATGCTCTGCACAACTGTATTGCAGAACTGTAATTATCTTGATGTTCAAGGCCAAGTGCCTCAGTCTGGTGCTCAACTGTCAAAACTTTCAATCATCCAAACACAAAGAACAGAGACACAAGAAACTACTTTATGCTTTTTTCCTCTCTAACAGGATATCATCCTGATACCCTCCTCTCTGCACCCAACCATCCTTCCTGCTGCTTTCCTTTGTTTATCTACTGATAAAACCAAAAATGTTTACCTTGGGAATTATAAATATATATACAGAACCCAAATATATTTTTCATAATTCAGTCTTATTGCTCTCCAGTTTTGTTTCCCAGTTTTTTATTTACAGCCAGGAGAAAATGAGCCTCATTACCCTGTTTCTTGGAAGTTAAATTTCTTTTTTGTTTTGTAAGATCTAAAATATTTAATTCCAGATGTCCTGGAATTTCTTTGGTTTTGGTCTTCTCCTCTGATCTATTGTGAACACTGTAAGGGGCTTTCCAGAACATGAAGCATCCTGGAAAAAAATACTATCTCATTATGATTTTATCTCCTGCACAAATAACTTAAAGGCAAGTTGTTGGGTTTTTATCCCCCTTTCTCTTCTCCTTTTTCCTTATCAGATTTGTTTTCAGTGAGAAAAAACAATACCACTTAAAGGGTAGTCTAATATATGGCTTGTTTTGACATTTAGCAAGTGGATGTTTGGATAATGAGAATCCATTTGTGTAGCCTAAAATTTAATCCAGCTAACCTTTTTGACATTAAACGATGAGGAAAAAAACCCCAAATCTTTTGTTACACAAGGCTCAACTTGGCTAAATTAATAAAAACACAATTGTAAACTATGGTCACAGAGAAATCTGTTGTTTAATAACCTGCTATTTAAAATATTTTAATTAAAACAAACCTCCATGCATGTAGTTTCTCTCAGACCAATGTTCTGCAATGCATATATATGTTCACAATTATGACAGTGTGTGGGAATTGAGCTACGTCAACGAGGAGGGGTTTTACATGTACCTAAAAAATTACAACATCAAACACCTCTACTTTGTTTAATTACACTTCACTTTCCACATTTTTTTTTTTAGTTATACCAGTGATGATAAGCAAATGTGTTATAACACAGATTTTTAAAAGGCCTGGGAGAATTGTAACTCCCATTCAGGTGTGGTTACAAAAATCTCATTAATATAAAACCAGGAGAACAAGTCAAGATACAAAAATCTGATTAAAATTGACAGCGTAGTATCATTCAAAAAGAAATACATGTACAAGAGGTTAAAGACCATAAAAGAGATCTGACATATGCTAGAACAAAGGGAATCCTAAATTTAGCCCAGTCCATTGTATATCAGGACGCCAATAGGTGCTCACTACATCTCCCTCTCCCATGGAACACCACTAACCGATAAGCTCATACGTCTGACCTCTAATGGCTGCAAGCCTTGACTTCATGTAGTACACCCCAAAACCAGGAACCTGCCTCCTCTCCATACTGTAATGTGATCTCACAGACACTAAGGGCATTAATAGGTTGTAAAACTCCAAGTAGGTGTAAAAATGTAACTNTTAATTAATTAATTAATTAATGCATTAAGGGCATTGTAAAACTGCAAGTAGGTGTAAAAATGTAATGGTAAGCATGGAACCATCCTGAATCAGGTTACTGCCCAAGTTATCTGAATATTGAACTTTAGCTACATGCTACTTTCACTTTTTTCTTTTTTTTTTTTTTTTTTTAAATTATCAACATCGTGGGGGAGAAAGTGTAAAATCATCAGTGATAAACTCTTCAGGTGACAAATGAGGGGAGTGGCTAAATGAAGAAAAGCAGCAGCCAGCCTCACAACTATCTTACAGAAAAGCAAAAGAAGATAAATCGTAATCAGTAAGGAGGATTTCCAAGATCCTAAAGTGTTTGGAAGAGCTGAATTCATAAGTATATTGGAGATTAATTATTAAGGTAGTTTCTGAAGCCAGGGCTAACTGATTACATTGTTGTGTGATCTGCTGCTTGCTTCTACAAAGGACCATCATGCCTCCACTGCAGGAGCACCTGGGAAGAACATGACTCTTGTCAAATAATTCTGAAAGTAATTAAAAAGAACAAACGCAACATTAAGTCTGTAGCTAGGTTTCCACGTGAACAGCAAAGGACTTTGATCAGTGCAAATATTTCCATAGGCAAGGAGGATAAGACACAAGGCTCCAGAAGAGGCATTTGAACCCCCAGCACTTGCATAAGATCAGCTGAATCAAATATCATCCCACATGCAGCATCTTGGGGTGGGGGGCAAGGGAGGGTTTGTACGTGATGGGAAAACTGTCAAACCTTAAACAGTACCTAGTTTCTGCACATCAGGATGAGGGTAATACGATAAAACTCTTTGCCGGGGTTTAAGAAAAAGCATAGCAGATTGCTGTGAAGACTGCAGGCCATGTACTCCATTTGAGAGCTAAACTGTCAACAAATACACCACAGTAATCCAATTAGGAAAGGCTTTTTGCATCCTGACAAGTGAGCGTAGGTTGAAGATTAACTGAAGGACATGTCCTCCAGATAAAAATCCACCTATTGAAATGGCAGGCCTCTTTAGTGAATCCTGTGAATCTGACACAAACTCCAGATTTGCAACATTCATCTTCTGTGACTTGGTGACAGACGTGGACAGGAATATAATTAAAAGAAACATGACAATAACAGACTTCAGCATTTGTCTGAAATTTTTTACTGTTTTATTGTTTCAGTTATCTTCTTGAGCAAGCAGTCATGCAGCTGTGCTGTCTGGGCTGTAACCTCAGGTCCAACCCAGCATCACTTGGGTCCAGCCATATGGCTGTGCTGTGCTGGCCCCATCCGTGCATGCATTAATAGCAGGCCTTGCCTCAAGAATACGCAAGGACCTGTTTTAACACGCACAGTAAATATAAGAGTTAAAAACAGCAGCTGAGCGGGCATGCAGACTTCTGCTGCGAATCCATGTCAGGAAAAAAATGTCTTTCACAGGGATCACCCCCATGTTTCCAGCCATGGGCAGCCCAGGAATGGCCCTTCCTCAGCCACAGGGACACAGCTTGCCATGTCTACATCAACAGAGATGTCTGCTTATTCAGTAAAGGCAGAAGAGGGCTTTTCTCACAGAATTTCCATGCTGATGAGACAGAGGAAGTTGAAGATGAATGGAAAAGAATATGCTGGGACATCAGCTAAGGATGGATCTCATAAACAAATGATCATGTATCTGTCCATCAGATGCAAAAAAGATGGCTGCAGAGAGCAACAGGTCCACATCAATCAAAGGGAAATGGTGCTGCAGTTACGAAGACTTAGTTTCACTACAAACATCAGAACAACAGCACAGCATACCACTGCTGGAAAAGAAGAAATTTTAGAAAAATACCTAAACCACCAATGCTATACAGACCTTCACTGGGATGAAACCACCCTCCACAAGCTTTCTTTCAGTAATGCCATACAGAAACTGCAAGGTAAGGCAACGAGGTATTCTCCTCCTCTGAGGCACTGAGAAACAACAAAAGTTATTAAAAGACTGATAGTCAGCACTCTTCTACTTCTCCTGCATCCAAAATGAGCAGTAAAGCTTTAAGAGTTTAAATTCTGAAAATACTGCAAATACCCAGCACCCTAATAACTGTAACTATATTTAAACCCTTGAAACTGAATATACATGTTTTTAGAGAATTAGACCTTGCCTAGGTTTCATCTATTTATTACATAAAGGCACCTTGAATCCAGTAGCATAACTTTGAAGACTTAGACTAAAGGACACTGTTAAGGTAGCAGTGATACAAAACATTTCAGTTCCTTCACTGTGTTGCCTTAACATTTGAATGAGGTATCACTCATGACCCATGAAGCTGTCACATGCCAATGTCCATACATTCAAGGCAATGTTTGTAAACAACAAAACTTCTTATTTGGTGTTTGTATTAAAGACAAACTTGGTCACAGCTGCTTGAAAGTGCTGGCAAAGCCCCACAACCCTGTAAGGATAACTTTTGTTCAGCCCTGCTGTCATAAAACCATGGCCTTTCATAAGCAAAACAAGGAGTTAAATATACAGTAAGGTACCTGTAGGAATCAAATTTAGATCTGCTGTACAGGATTTGGCTGTTACACATCTGTGATCCCACTGCTCCAGAGGAGCTGCAGAAGTGCAATTGAGAGTGGAATTTCAGACTTTCTTGCCCAAGATAAAACACTCATTATGACTACCCTGGCTGCCAGATTTCTCTACTTGAAAGCTGAAATTCCCCCAAATAAATCTCTCTGGCCTGAAAAATGAGAATCTGGTATCAGACTGAGCTGGGAAATCACTACCTGAAGAATGGATATAAGCAAAGATAACACAGAAGCATATCTTCACATGTACTTCTATGCTATATGTTTTCAAGAGCCAAACACTGAGAACTTACTAAGCAATATGAATAGGAACTTCTGGCACGATGCTATGAAACCAGCTATAATTACCTTCTCATGACACAAAGTCAGAATTCTCAGAAGCCACATTAGATGTCATGATTCCTCATATCAATATGGTATCACAGATACAAATTAGGAGGAAAAAAGTATAACAAATAAAAGATCTCTAATTGCTGTATTTGATTACTAGAAGATTTACAACCACTTATGATTTCTCCCCTCTCTGAAGTGAAATCCAAGGAGAGGTGCAGAGGATATGGGGAATTCTCTGATGATCTTTTTCCCCCTACAAACTGCTCCTTGGTAGGGGTTATGGAGCAAAGGAGGCAGAGAGAATGTGATATGAGAACAGAGGAGAACTGTGGGAAAATTAAATCTCTTCCTTATTTTAGGGGTTGTCAGCTTTTTTTTTTTTTTTTTTTTTTTTTGCATTAGAGTGTTTTTATTCTGTGTCAATTAAATTTTACTCTTTGGGAGCATGACTATAGAAGAGAACAGTCTTGGTA
This sequence comes from Pachyramphus minor, assembly GCA_013397135.1. NCBI lineage: Eukaryota > Metazoa > Chordata > Aves > Passeriformes > Tyrannidae > Pachyramphus > Pachyramphus minor. Next base: position 395,877 of record VYXB01000675.1, on the reverse strand, counting down.
TCTGCTGAGCAGAAGGACTTAGGGCATAGTGCTGCAGAAGGATCAAGCAATGGCAGGATGTACCCAGGTCAGGGCAGGAATTGTGGGAATTCATACCCAAGAAGGTGGTGACTTATGGCCACAGTGGTCACACGGCATGAGGATAGGGCTGGAAGTACACCTCATTCAGGAACTGCTGTGGCATCCATACCTCCAAAACTGTTGTGGATGACATGATGCATTTACTCTTCATGCGACTGCCCTCTGGGGAGTACAGACAATTCCACCTCTGTCCAAGCCTTCACCTATAGCTCACCTCAGCTGTTTCTGCAGCACTCAAGATACATGAAACAAAACTAGAAAAAATACATAGGCTTTATATAGTTCATTAAATTTGTTTGCTTAACTTGAATTACATCTTTTAACTCCTTAGCCACACAGAGCTCTCTGCCACCAATGGCATGACTGTTAGCATATACACTGTTCCCTTCTCTACTAATTTGTATATAAAGAAAAGAATTTCAAGGGGTTGCTAGTCTTAAAAAATACGATTAAAAATATATGTACTTCTTCACTCACCTCCTTACCTCACAGGAAGTGAAGTGAATTCCAAATCACCCTAACCTAGCCAGTAATCAGGTTTCAGAAATACCTTGTAGAAGCTCAGTTTACCTCTGTGCCCGTAACAGAAGACTCCTGAAGACAGAGAAACTTTCATCATGTATAAATGACTAACAATTACATCAAAACAAATGGAGTGCTTCAAAGCAGGGTGGAAAAATGGGGGGAAATTCCATCCTATTAAGATTGGACATAATTATCTTCCACAGGAAATAAACACTATATTTTTAGCAGGTGACCAGTCAGATAGATTCAGTACAGGGTTATGATTGTGTAGTGATTTCTCATTGAATTGCAGCCTATCTCCCCAGATGGATGACAGATCTTGGTATTTTCTTATAATTATTTTTCTACGTAGGCCCTTAATGGGGAAATGGAAACACAAGAGCTCCCAGAGAAGGATGCATGTCATTCACTACTACCATTCATATTTCATCTTTTACAATTAATTCAAAAATTTTTAAGTACGTCATACTGAGATGTTACTACATTGAGTTAGTACCATGATAACATTTCACTCATACCACAAGGTTCCAACCTTCAGACTTAATAACTTTCTGCTCATTCCGATTTATGATCACTGCATTTCATGAACCCATATACACTGCTGCTATTGAAGCCAACCTATGCTATTTACGTGTCAAATAGACATCAAATCTGGACTGCTGTAAATAATAAATTTACATACAAGCTGAAAACACAGTATTATTATTAAGAGATGTAAACAAAACTTGTAAATGGATATGAACATATTTAAAGAAAATATTTAAATCATAGCAAAATAACAATTCTTAAAAGAGATTGGGACAGAATTCAGTAATGCATCTTCATAAAATATTTCTAGTAGTAGACTACTTGTTGATAACATTTTCAATCTTGTTCTGTAAAGCGGATGGAAATCAACCAAAACGGCCACCACACGTGGGTAAATGTGTCAGGTTTGACAGGCAAAACATTGTCATGCAACATGGAACCAAAAGGCACTAATGAACCATAAACCAATCACAGAGCAGATACTGAATTTCTACTGCATTCATTCAGCAATAAACCAGAAATATTCAATAATGTCTGTATCAATTTATGGGATAAGGATCCAGAGCCCTCTTGATCATGGTTGGATGTGTTTTTCCCCGCCTAATGTGAATGCAATCAAGCTGTCCTTCCGAAGAAGAAAGTGGTTCACTGAAGCACAATTAACTCTGAAACCTAAAGACAGGAAAGCTATAAGCTCACTCCTTAACTTCTGATCACTTCTAATATCCTGGCAGCAGGATAGTTAATTTTTAACTCAACAACTGTGCACTGAAAATACAGTTACAGATCAAATCTTTCTTTGTGTATGAATAATGTGGTGCTTCTCTTATAAATATGTACTGTGTCTGTGCTCACTACAGCATTAAGTATTAAACATGTTCATCAATTATTAATATAAGCTTATTCTCTTTCATTTTGAAAGTATATTTAGCCTTTTTTCTGAAGATTTCTAGCACGAGACTTTCAAAATGTGGTGGAATGCATGCCTTTCCAAAACCTAGGACATGGATGAATTAACTCCATTTATATGCATATCTCTGTTTAATGAAACTTGCTACTTCTAAGCATTCCTATCTACAGCATAATATTATGCAAACATTTTTAATGAAATCAACTGATCATAAAATCTATTTTATGATGCCCAGTGCATGTATTGTGTATTGATGGATAATGGACTTTATAATGTATTTGACTGTGGAAGTCATTCATGAGCAGCCTGACAGGAAAATTACTCCTCAACAAACACCAAATATCCCAACCAATCTCGCAGCTCTACTCAGGGTTTCTCCCATTGAAAAAAATTTGTCTGCATCTTCTTAGGAAGGTTCTGCTGCCTTAAGCTCTGCACATATTTCAGGGAGCATCTCCTGTCCTCCTTGGTGGGGAAAGCCCAGCTCCCTTTCTGCCATGTCCCCACTCAATAACTTCTGGCTTCTCCCACAGTCACATTTTTGATTACAGCCCTGAGGCAAAAGCCACAGAAAGTGAAGGAAAACCCTTCCACCTTGAGGGCTGGATCTACATCATCTAGATATTTTTTTTTTTCGCATTGAGACTTAAATAATTTATGGTTTCAATTTTTTATAACTTCAGCAGTGAGAGGCAGTGTTGGAACTAGCCCCCCTCTGCTTCACCCCTTGTTTACAGGGGTCACAGCAGACATTGCTGAGCTGTCAGCATAAATTACAGCTGGCAGCACGTCAGTGCAGAATGCTTTAAATGCGTGTGCAATTTCAAATACATAAATAATCCCACTGACTTTACTGAAGTACCAGAAAACATTCAGCTAATATTCTTTTGTAACTTCTCAGGAGTATTTGAGAAGCAGCACTTTGATCTTTATTAGCTGTCAAGTCCATGATGAGGCAAAGTACGTTCCTCAGCAGGCTGCTGGAGACAGGCCTGGAAGCAGCTACGTCCTTCTGGAGTTTTATCTGGACATTTACAAACCAGAGCTGACTTGCAGTATTTCCCCCTAAGTGTGTATTATTGCAGTTTTTTGGGAACAAGGTCAATCCTAATGCTCTGTGCTGGCTGATGACCAAGGACTGAGGACCTCCTACAGAGGCTGTGCACCCTCTCTGTATCCTGGTGTGTGGGGACTGCAGAGGGCCCTGGAAGGCATGCAAGACCATGAGGCAGAGGATATGCCCCATCTTTTTTCTTCCAGACAGAAGAAATAAATTTTCATAAAGCATTTTGAGCAGAAATTCAAAGAGTGCAAATCACTTGAGCAGCTGACAGTCCCTCTGCGTGACCTGGAGCAAGGCACAGTTCCTACCACCGTGCATGCACAGAGATATGGGACGTACCCTGAGTGACGTGTGACACTCACAAGCCTCCTCCTGACTAGAAGGCAGTGCCAGGAGTTTTTCTCCCTTTGACTAAGAATGTCAGCAATTTCAGCTTGACACAGAGCTGGCCTGGTTGATGGTCTAACATATAAATCATGGGTCAAAGATAAGATAAATACATACCAGTGTAGTCCTCATAGCATTCACAAGTGTAGCCCCCCTCTCGGCTTCGACAAAGCCCATTGCTACCGCAAGGGTTGGAGTAGCAGAGGTCTATTTCTGTCTCACAGTAGTCTCCTGTGAAGCCTGGGGGGCATCGGCACCGCAGCCCGTTGATGGGGTGGATGGGGCGGAACAGGACAGTGTTGGAGCTGATGAACGGGGCCGAGCTGTCAAACTTCAGGACAGAGACACATTTCATGTAATTCTCACAGGGCTCACGCAGGCAGATGTTGTCATCGAAGGGCAGCACCCTCTGTGTGGAAATCATGGTCAGCAGGGTCCTGTTGAGGTAGATCTGCTCCTGCAGGTCCTCAGAGGGGAAGAACTTGTTTCGAATGCCACCAGGGAGCAAGGCTGAGAAGGTCACATTTAGGATATTGGAGCTGACGTCTGTGTCATTTTGGATATTGAAAACAAAGATGCCATCCTTGGCAGTGGAGAGCACAGTTGCCACCCCCTCCACAAACAGGGACAGGAGTGGAGAAAGGAACCTCTCCTGGGACATGTTTTCCAGCCTCACCGTGATGCTGTTGGTGAGCATGTCATCCGTGATGATGGTGACACGCAGGGTGCAGACCGCTGTGACACTGTGGACACCATCTGAAGGGAAGAGAGAAAGATAACAGTGATGTCAGAGAGCAGATTTCAACCTATGAACAAGGAGGCTCCCACAATCTCCTGAAAATAAAACAGACCTTCAAGGCAGTCCAGGGAACTGGGATGGGAGAGAGAAATGCATCTGCCTTCTGCAATTACCAATGTCTTTACTCAGGAAAACAAAACTAAATCTCTTAAGGATTGCAACTCGAAGGATCCAAGACATCTTGAAGAGGCCAGAACATCTGGAGAAGACCCCAGGCAAACAACTATCAAGGGCTAGTGAGGAAATAGTCTGAGAGCCCCATGTGGCCAAGGGGAAGCCAAGAGGAAGGGGCCTTTCATGATAGCGACTGCTACTCTACAACTGGTGCTGGGAAGCTGTCACTTTTTACAGCACAATACCAAAATTATCTTCTCCAGGTGTGGTCTCAGGCTTCAGGAGCCAGAACTATGCACAGACAGAGAATTGTGATCAGAGCTTCAGATAAAAGTCATCTAAGGAAACAAGTCTTCACATTTGAACACCAGAACTTCTTCATTCTTCACACCTAGATTCTTCAAAATATTTTATGAATATCAGGGAAAAAAATAAATAAAATATGCCTGCAGTGAAAAGCAGGCATTTAAAAACTCTTCCATTGCTTTAAAGCATTTCTGATATTGCTGTGGCTGTTCAGCAATAAAATCCCTAATTATATAAATATAGCACTAATACACACGATGGACTGAGAGATGCCGATGTAAAATCTTAGTACACCCTGAGGCTTACAGTAGTGCTGTAATGTATAAAGTCTAGAGCATTCTATCATTACAGAACATAATTGTGATACAGTGAGTGCTAGAATTAACTTGAATTAAGTTCAATGCGAGCAAGGAATGGGAAGTTGCATCACCACTGAAATCAAACCACTTAGTTTAAATCTGTCTCCTTATTAACATTAAGGACCCATTGAAATACAGATCACATTACAGAAAATATGGTTAGTAGAAATCCCAGGAGAGATCAAGAGTGGCTTCTCATAGGAAATGTTCCTTCTGGAAGATCTCACTGTGTAAATAAACAACCAGAAATGAGGATGAGTTCACCTCATGAGAGAGATGAACTGGTTTGAGTGGCCAATATCAGTCCCACAGTGGGGTTAAGAACTAAATCTAGTTCCCCTAGGTCCCAGCTCAATGCCATAGTCTTAGCCCGAAGTATCCCTGAAATAATCATTACACAAGTAACCTGCTATTACATTTATTTCAATTCAACCACAAGGTATGCGCAGAAATGGATTTTGAATCACATCAATGTAAAGTTGCAGCAGGAACTGCATTTGAATGAATCTAATTAGAGTGTGAGATGAAAAATCTAATAGCATAGACTGCTAAACGTCATTTGGCTAAGGTTTCTTATCTAAAAGTGTGCATTTATGACCCATTATGGTCATGCAGAAACAGAACAGAAAAATAAGTATGGGTTTTTTTCTATTCACTGTTACCACTTCACCTCAAGAGATGTTTTGTGTTAAAAAGAAATGTATTGTTGGAACATTTTTCCTCCAGAATTACAGTAGCAATATTGTAAATTACATTAACCAAATAGCTTTTTACTCCCTCCTCATCATCAGGTTGTCTGTAAAAGCTCAGCTTTTACAGTTGACTTTTTTACTTTTTTCCACAATGAAGCAGCTTTTAGCCAAATAGAAAAATCTTTTCTCCTGTGTGCTACTTTAACTACTGCCTGGCTAAAGCCAGCCAGGAGAGGTCATTGTTTGGGGTGATCCCTCTAACTTCTCCCAGGTGACAAGTGAGAAGACAAGAGGAAATGGCCCCAGGCTGAGCCAGGGGAGGCTTAAACTGGGTATTAGGAAAAATTTCTTCACCAAACGGGTGGTCAGGCAGAAACAGGCTGCCCAGGAAAGTGGTGGAGTCACCATCATATTTAAAAGACGTGCAGACATGGCCCTTAGGGACATGGCTTAGTGGTGGACTTGGCAGTGCTGGGCTCATGGTTGGACTTCATGATCTTAAAGACCTTTTCCAAAGTAAACAATTTTATGATTCTATGTTCCCCTCACAGAACCTCATGCACCAGCTTTCACTTTCTTCAAAGTTTGCAGAAATCTTTATCTTCTCTTCTTCAGACTCATTTTAGAAATGTGTAGTCTCAGCCTCCATCAAGACCCAAAGCAATCTCTAAAAATGAATGGTAGCCAAAATCCTCATTGCAACCTCCTCCTGCACAGTCTGTGGATTTCTGGCCAACAGACAATACAGGACATCACTATTTTCATAAATGACATCCTCAGACTAGTTTACCCACCTCTGTCAATTGCACAGCTCATTCCCCCAAAGGCCAGAAGCAGAACAAACTATTTAATTTTTTTTTTTCATTAAGCAATTGACATTTGCCTGTCCGTCCCATAGGGTGCCTGAACTATTTTGCTATTTGTTGCACAATACAATACAGAAGTTCTCTCATACCAGAGAGAATGCTGGACAATGGGTCCTTTTTTAAAGCAAACACTATGATCTATAGCCCATGGTATGTATAGTAAGAAGACAAAATACGATCCACTGTCGGAGAACGCACTAGAGTCTACAAACTGTCATAATCAATATCAACTGTCACAATATGCAAGAGCTTCCCAGCATTCACAACAGCTATTCTGACACAGTTAATAAATCACTGGAAAAAGCCTGGTGTCAGATACCACACAACCTCCTTGTTCCACAGGCAGCACAAAAGAAAACTGGGCACAGACGTATAGCTGCAAAACGAAATTGTGTTTTAAAAGCCAAAAAGGCTTTGTGCAGCCCTGTTGCAGAGCATTAAAATAAAAAGAGAGGAAAAAGGAGCTGAGCATGTGTACTATAGGCAACAAAGGAATGGCACAGCTATACAGCCGGCTGGACAAGCGACTCTTTCACATCACCAGCAAGGCTGAGAGCAGCATCACGAGATCCAATCATCTATTCATTCAGAAACTCAAGGAAAGTTGAAACAACCTCTGGTTTTATGGGACCAACTTAGTATCTATTCTACTTTCAACAGACAACATTCGCTTTGAGGGCCGGAACAAGTGTAATAAAGAGGAATTTTTTGTCCTTACCAGGAACTGAATTAAGCCCTAAGTACCCAATAATGTATGTCTTTTGAGATTTACAAGTGAAATATTCCACGAATGTTGAAAATGTTTACTGCCAGAAAAGTCAGAAAAATAAGACTAAAAAGTACTATTCTGTGGAGTGGTACTACTTCATGGCCTCCACTGTCTGAGATGCCTACTATATGCAGCTACTCTATATACATGCACAAGCAATCTGTTGTTCTGCTAAAAAGGCTCTAACAATCTGAGTTTTCAGAGGTCTTATGATACAGCTATAAAAAGTCCCTACCATTGTTTTGGCAGGTACAACATGGTTTCAGTCAGAGGTGAGAAACACCCTTCAAGTGATGCTACTCAGGAGAAACTCTGGCTACACTTTACTCTTTGGAGCAGACCTTTACACAGGTGAATGCACACACATATCCAAGGCTTGGCTGTCACCAGTTCTCACAGACATCATCTGCTGGGCTTCAGCAAACTGGCTGGATGCAAGAGTCTTCCTGAAGGAGCTCTAAACACTCAGATCATATTGGCAGATGGGATGTGCAGGCATCTTGATAAGAGTGATTTGAGCAGACAGCCTTGACCTTAGCAGCCCAAGCCACCTGAGAAAAGGGAAACACGGGACAGACCAAGGAGAAAGACAGGATTCAACAAGTCTTTTTTATGGGCTTGGCTCCTAAGCCCTTGTACCTACAGCTTTTGTCAATTTGTCCTTGAGTTTCCCTTTCATAAGACAGGGATAATGACATTGTGAAGCAGTTGGTCCAGACAATGAAATACTGAGACACTGGGGTAATGAAAGCAACATAATGTTTTAAAGAAATCATAAAATATTATTTCAAAAGCTGTTGCAGCTAGGTTTCTCAAAAACAAGGTGGAAAGAGGAAAATAAGACTCCTAAAGTCTCATAGACCAGTAAATGAACAAAGACTATTCTGGACAGCCAAGTGGCTACACCAAAAATGTTTTAATCATTAATGTGGTCCCCGCACCCTGAATTTTAATCCTGGCAATATTATTATATTTATATGTTCCACAAAAGAAATCTCCACAAGGTGGAAATCAAAGCAGACTGTTGTCTTTTGTGTTACTGTCATTGTTGAATATGGTCCTTAAAAAAAGAATTATTGATCTTCATCCTCCGTCAAATTGATGAAAAAATTTAGTAGCAAACACGTACCCTGATGCATTACAAAGAAAAAAGAAGACAGCAAGGCTGACAAAAGCTTGAACCTCTCTAAAATACATGAATAACTAGAGAATCGACTAAATAAGCATTGTTTCATTATTATCTTTACTTTACAACAAACCCTATCAAATCTGAGACTTTAATCTCAGCTTTCTATCTTCTGGCAGTTCATAAACCAAAGAATTTTATCATCTAGAAATGTAAACACAGCAAAGTTTAACTGAAATTCATATTTGGCAATGGCAGTACATGGCCAAAAAGGTTCTTTTGGTGGTTTTTTTACAAATGCAGAAATAAAATAATTAAAATTAACACTTGTTTAGCTTATTACTTACAAAGGTCTTAGGGCTAAGTTTGAAAGCTACATATTTTATATGAATACTTTATCATCAGAGCTTTCTTTCACAGACATAGCAACCCAAACCGATTGTAATTCTGTTTGATAACACATCTGGAAATAACAGATACCAGCATTTATGACAGCCATCCAAACTCCTTAGCTAGCAAAACATAGAATAAGGACACTCCATAGGTTCAAACAACCTCTTGCTCTTCCCAGCTTGTAAGAAGCCACCGTGGCCATGGTTAGCAGCCACAGCTTGGCATCATAGCTTGGAATCATCAAACCTCCATCCCCCATTTGCTTCCAGCCATGTCTTTCGATATGTGAGTTAATACACACCTAATCCAGCACTAAGCCAGGAATCACTGAGGAGGATGCCATGCTTTTAGCGTCCTCCCCACTGCTTGGGTGTCAGTAGCACATTAGTAGCACCAAGCCACAGAAAGGGATTCTGCAGGCAATGCTTGGCTGTCTGAGCAGATCTGGCACCTAAACCACACTTCATACGGAGTAAACAGCAGTAAAAAATCAGCAGATGTCAATAAAAGTGAGAGACACAGTCCTGCCTTAAGCTTTAGTTTGTCTCAGGAAGTCTGCAAGCATTGGAGGGCTGAGTCCCCTTCCCTGCACTGCGCTCCCACCACCATGGAGACAATTCAAAAATGCACAAAACGTCAGTGTGTTAATATCATCCCTTCCCAACCACTGCTACACTGTAGGTGCTACAAAGCTTCACTTCTTTGAATAGAAATAAGAAGTCTATGAGCATCCATAAGAAAAAGTCCTTACATTATCTTCCATGTCATGGAAAAGTTCAGGAGCTTATAGTGCACAGAAAATAACCTGAAATAAAATAAACTGCACAGAAAATGGCAAGTGGAAAACTAAGTAAGACTGCTTGCCAAAACAGCAAGAAAACATTACCAGAATGGAAAAGGAAAATAGGCATAATTTACAAATATCTCGCCTCAAGGGGTAGTGAGCAGCCCCACTAGGGAAGCTGCAAGAAGAAGGATAGAAACTGTGTATGTGACCTCAGTTTGAGTGAGCCCTCAAGGCACCTCAGAAAAGGAAGCAGGGGTTGGTTTTGGCCTTAGCTCTCCAAAAGACCAGAGGGATGGCCCATAGCAAATGTGCTCTCTGCATCCCTAAGTAATCTCTGTTTTGGGGCAGGAATAGATCGAAGTGAGAATGTCTCCTCTGCTAGAGAAAAGTGACTTTAAATAGTGCGAAACCAGAAAAGTAACATCCATGAGAAATCCTCTCCATCAGTTGGCTTTGTAAAAACACAAATTTATTTGTATAACATACTGTCACTTCTTAGCTAGGCACTAATGAATTCTGTCAAAGCCTCCCTTTCCTTGGGATCAAAAACACCCTTGATGAGCAGTTCTGTCTTTATGTCAAGTTGGATGAAACAACATGGAGATGATTGCCTTTCGCCACATGAAGCTTACGTTGTTGATCTTGTCCTTTTGTTTCAGGCTGCCAGTCAACTCCCCACATTTAGGAGCACTGACTGCCAACACAAGTTGTGAGCTTTGGAAACAATATATAAAAATAATTATCTATCACAGTGCCAAAGGTTCATGTTGGAACCACTGCTCTGAAGAATGTTGAACCCCAGGTCTGCTCCAAAGCCCATTATGCCAACAGGAAGATTCCCACTGACTTCAGTGGGCTTCACTCCCTGCCAAAATTGGGCCTAAAGCCTAATTCTCTGAGTCATTGCCAGCGCACTCGCATAGAGCTTCACTCCTGACCCTGCAGCCCCAAACAACAACAGTCTGCCAAGGAAATGGCTCGGGGTTGAAAAATAAAGGTGTCAAGAGCAGAAAGCAAAAGATGATGGATAAGCAGGGCAAGCATGTGGATACTAGACATGTCACGTGGACTGCACCTCCTGAGTTGCAATAGTTTTCCTAAAATCAGGTATCTGAATCTGTACCTTGACATCTCTCAATTTCCAGGAAGGATGAGCAGCTGACACCCCGATTGTGCAGATGCTCAGTTTTGAAAACACTGGCTAATGTTGCCCAGTATTCTTTGGAGGAGAGAGAGTTTGGAATGGTCACAGGAAGAGGGAAGAGAAAGACGTTACCTAATGTTATGGAGGTATTTTAGATCACAGTGTGAGGTAAAATAGGAGGCAGCTGAGCCACATAGTGTTTGCAAGTACCTTGGCATACTCAGCCCCAACTGAGCCACAAGAAGGGGGAATGTCCTGCGTGAGACATGCATTTTTGGGAAAAGAAGGTATCTGGGATTAACTAAACCAAGCTTGGAAGATTGATGGAGGAAAAGCAGTGCCAATGTATGACTGTGTCAGCAACTAGCGCTCTTTAAACCAACATTAACCACACTTCCTCCAGCACCCTCCTGCTGCCACTGCAGCAGTTCAGAGCACCCCAGCATCTGCTCCAGCTCAGCTAGGACACAGGGTATGTTCCTAGGTTGTGGTTTGTGCTCTGTTGCTGTACTGCCTCTGGCAAGCATTAGCTACATCCTCACTTGTGAAATGATGTCAGGGTTGGTGCAAGCAACGGATCCTGACAAGTCTGTCCAGACACTTCCAGGCAAAGCCACCTCTCTGGCTCACAAACTGCAGACACTCTTAAACATTTCAAGTCAAACTTTGTTGTACTTATTTTTGCAAGATGAGTCATCCTGAGAGAGATGGATATCTGGGACACCTGGGGAAGGTGGGCAGTGGGACTTGGGGCTTGCAGCTCATGGCAGCTCTCACCCCACAGAAGCCACAGCAGTACCAGCTAAATCAGACAGCTAAAAAAACCTCCAAACTGCAAGAGGAGAAATTGTGCATAAAGCAAGTGCAAATTCCCAACGTGCATAAGAGAAAAAAACAAAGCAATTTTGGCATCATTATCTTTAATGTAGACTGTGCTGTTCAGGATTATTTACTTTGTACACAACACTGAAAAGAAAAAAGCATATTTCAGTCTGCAGCTTGAACAGGGGATTAAGAACAAATTGATGCCAACTGGATTGCTCAACACTGAACAGGACAGCTTTCCTGAAACCAGCACCTGCAAGCTGAGAAATTTGAAATGTTAATTGGGTTGATAACACTAGTCTGGGGGAACATTTCCGGAGGGTAGGAGGTAAGGCAAGTTGGATCTGCTGGCAGGAGTAAGCATTCTTGGATTCTAACTGCAGTGAGGCTGAAGATACACCTGACTTCCTTGAACACCCTCCCACAGCATCACTTCTTGATCTTCAGGTACCTAGTGCTCATGGGCTATAACTGCTGTGGGGGATGACACATGGGGAGGGGAAGCTGACAGGGATGCAGCAGCAACCAGTGAGGAAGGAAACAAGTTCCTGTCCTGAGCAGAAAGCACAAGTAGAAAGGATGATGGATACTTAAGAGGAAAGTATGATTAGTGGGAAGATAGCATGAGCATGCTAAGAACTAGCTCCTTACAGACTATTTAACTGCCGAGGAGATTTTCCTTCTAGCTAAAACGCAAAGTGATTTTCCTTCAGGGCTCTGCACACTTCCCTGTACCACAGCTGTTTTTCCTTGTTAGTGAGGACCAGCCAGACTCCCCTGCCCGGCTGCACTCAGCAGCGGGGCTGAGCCAGCCCTGGGGTGGTGGCTGTGCTGGCTCCCTGCTGCCATCCCCGGCAGGGCACCCCGCCCGGCTCCTGGCCATCCCCGGCAGGGCACCCTGCCCGGCTCCTGGCCACACCAGCCCCTGGTGCGGTGCATGGCCCAGGAGCCCATCCCACTGCTGCTCCAGGGCCAGCATGCCAGCTGCTATGCAGGTTCCAAACTCCAGCCGAAGATGAGGATTTCCATTTAATGCTAATGTCCATGGAAACTGTGCACCTTACAGCACTCATCAGACCTGTTCAGATGAAAAACGCCACTCCAGATCACTACACCAGATAGATCCACAGACTGACTTGCTGGGGGCTCTGCCGCCTCCCATAAAGCTTGATCTTGTTTCCTATATAATCAAAACTATTGCCTAATTACTGCAATAATTTTCAAGGTTCTCTGAACTTTAAAGGGAGAGGGGTTTAATATAATTTACATTTTGATTCTAACTAAATGCATAGCTAAATATCCTTAGCTAAAAGATACCTTCCCATCAGAAGGCACTCCTTGCAGTCACATCTCAAAGTGCACCGCACCAGTGGCTGCAGTGTCTGGGAAGGGGCAGGCAGAGCTGCCAAACAGCATCAGGGGGCACAAAGCCCAGGCACAGGGAGCCCAGTCACCCAATCGCCCACAGCCAAAGGGCTACTCATGGGCATCTCCACCTCCCCAGCTGTAACCAGCGGTTACAGGAGTTGAAAGAGGTTTCTTAGAGTTCTGGGAAAGCACCAGACAAACTGAACGGCAGTCACAGGATGCTCCAGCATTAATCCTGAAGGAAATGGCGTATAAGATACACAGAATAAGATAAGAGCAGCGTGTTCACCCAGAGACACACTTTGCGTCACTTACCCACTTCAAAAGGGAGAACCCCTGTGTGGGGTGCCTGGCTGTGCTGCCACGGGGACAATCGGTGCGTCACCATAAAAGCCTCCATTCTCCTCATAGTTGACACATCCCTGCAAACATTTTTACTCACTGGGTCTGACTAAAGCAAGAACTTCCTCAGGCAAGCCAGAGATCTACTCAAATCTCTCTCTTTCAGTTTCAAAGTGGGAATGGATGAAAACTATTTTGGGGATGACAACGGTGAGGTAGCAAGAATTGGGGTGGGGGCCTGGGAGCTTTAAAACTGGGAGCAGTGATAAGGAAATAGTTTCTCTGCCTCAGTGTTTGCACCCATACTGCGTATGAGTAACTTCAAAGGTATCCTTTCAAAGCAGCATCAGCAAAATGAAATCCACCAGGTTTATTATTCTAAATATCTTCATATTCCCATGTTCCTTTTGCCCAGAGATATGCTCTGCTCCTTGCTGCGATCCACAGTGAAATCACAGGGACGCTTCCTGCTGGATGAAGTTCAGGTTTGCTATCTTGAGTGGAAAACAAAGGAGGGAACAATGAAAGACAGACAATGGTCATGTTTTTCTGATGTCATTTCTGTTCACAGACAAGCTTTCAAAACAGTTAATTATCAGCTGAAAGTTACCACCAGAAAGATTCAGCTGTGGTGCTCATGCTCTGCCGAAGCGCAGCTTGGGAAATAAGAGGGTTCTTAGGCATATGTGTACCTTTTTTGTTTGTTTTCTGTGGTTTCTGTCATCATAAGACCATTTGCAAATTAATACAAGGTAAAAACAGAAGGCTATCCCTCTGGGACAGGACAAGCAGTAATGGTTATGTGTCAGCCTCCACATGCACCAGGCACAGAAAAAGTTGGTTCAGCTACTTTTTCTGCCCCAGGAGACTCAAACAGGCTCCAGCATGAGGGACCCACATAAGCAAGGTAACACTCTCATGCTGCTTCAGTTCTCATCAAATTTTTTGATGGAAACAATGACTGGGACACAGATGTCCCACCTGCAGCACACGTCTGAAAGGAAAGGTTTCAGAGCCTTTATAACTCTCTCTTTTCTCTTTTCCTCTCTTGAACTCAATTAATGTTTAAGAAGTTTTAATAAGAAGTAGATCAAATTCAATAGAAGCGATGGGAAGCATCACAGTCTATCTGCTGGAATCTGACAAAAAATACACCCATCCCCCACAGTTTGAGGAATTTAGACTTACAACTAGCTTGACTCCATTAGAAATCCCCAGAATGAAAATATTATCTTCAACCAAATATCACCTTTTCCTTCATTTTTGGTTTCAAAGGGAATAGGTTTTCTTTTGATCTTACTAGATTTTTCAGCTGACCAGATTTTAGCTGGACTTTTCTGTTAACTGAGGTCTGCTGACTTCAGCAGAGTAAGAAGGAAATAAGCAAATCAGAAACTTGAGGAAATAAATATAAGCAAATAAGAAATGGAAATGACAAAAAAAAATTGCTTGCATCATGTGATTAAGGAAGTAAGAACAGAAGACAAAACAAACAGGCAAAACCGCCCTTACCAAACTTTTGTAGTTTGGGGAAAGACTCACCAGGCACTGGGAATATTTATAGGAAAAATGCTATGTACTTTGTCCAGACTCTCTGTTGATAGGCAACCTACACAATCTTTTAAAAACGCAATGCAAAAACAACCCCCCCCTTTGATTAGCTCACCATCCATGCATCGCTGGCCACTGGCAATGAGATCATGGTGGTTTTGGCCGCATGGTCAACTGAGATTATTCTTGGATCCCTGCCGTTAAAACTAGTGTGCTGGACACGAATCAAAAAGGACAAAGCACTTGTTTCCTGTTTCTATAGTCCTGAACCTGCAGTGGGTATTTTCTCGCCAAAACTTTCCCAAAGACAAAAGCAGCCCCACAGACAAAATCAGGAGAATGCAGGAGCTTGACTCCTATCACCACACGTCATCTCGGGAAGCTGATGGAGAGAAAGGGCAGGTCAAGTTATGACAGACAAAAGTGGGTAACATCAGTGACTCGGAGCCACTGGTGAAACACAGAAACTACACTGATCTTCAGAAACGATACTGTAATCTCAAATGCCTATCTAAGGATTTCTATTCAGCTGAACTGTAGAAATGGAGTCATAACTACATGATTCACTTCTTTAAGAGTTAGATAAGATTTTCTGCCAGACACTTTGTAAGAGACAGACCTTAAATGAAAAAAAAGGTATTTTGTATTCTAGGACTAATGTAAGGCGATCTCAACAATTTCCATGAGCAAAAGATTCTCTTTAAAGAAATTTACTATAATGGATAAACTCGTGCTCTTGATACATCCTTGATCTTACCACAGCATTAGCAGGGCATTACCCGGAGTATACCAGGCTAGGCTCAGCCAACCAGTCACAATCTTCTGGCCAAGGGCAGGGTGATGGTGTCTTTCTCTTCTGGAAGATAGTTCTTTCC
Organism: Pachyramphus minor; assembly: GCA_013397135.1. Classification (NCBI taxonomy): domain Eukaryota; kingdom Metazoa; phylum Chordata; class Aves; order Passeriformes; family Tyrannidae; genus Pachyramphus; species Pachyramphus minor. The sequence continues at coordinate 380,067 of VYXB01000675.1, read as the reverse complement.
TCCCTATTCTGCCAAGGATTCAGACAATCCAGGGAAGTTGTATTTGGTGAGATCAGGGTATTCAACAGCGAGCAGAGCATTACTACAGGAGCACGCCAAGATCCAGTAGGCATGTACCCTCCACAGAGCAGGGCAAGACAACTCCCTGTGCTATCTACATCATGCACAGCACAAAGTTTTCCTGGTGCAGTGACAATTTATCCACTATTTCCAGGCATCTCATTGAAACTAATGCTCCTACCAGATCACTGGACATCTTAACACCTGTAGCAAAGCTTTCTCTTTCAACCCAAGCAGAATTTCCAGGTGTAAGAGGGCACACTCAGTGAAAGCCGGACATATGATGACCTTAATGGTGCCATGGAAAAAGCATTTTTTTACTAGCATGGAATAAACTACCAATGGGGAAAAAAAGTGTCATTGTACAAGATTGGTTGCATGTTCTACAAAGGTTAATGAATATATGTATCATCATTACAGTAGCAGTAGATTGTTATTAATATATTTAAAGGCATTATTTTTCATTGTTTTGGTTATATTTTATGGAAAAATATAAAATACTGACCCTATGCAAAATATCATCAAAAACTGTCACCGTTAATGTTGAGCCTTAAAATGTAAATCACTCTGACAAAACATAAAAATCTTCATTCCAGGAATCCTTATGCCTATAATCCCACTGATATCAGCAGAGCCTGAGCATTACAGGACTGCTGGATATGAAGCCTTCAGCCCAATCTCCAAGAGTGTACTTTGGTATGACTCCAAGAGAGTGTAACTTCCCAAGAAACCACTGATTCAGAAGGATGAGATTTCACCAGGCAGTAATAGAGGTTTGTCCTATCACCTTTCTATAAAATGTACCAAACCCTGTCCTCCATTTGTATGCACGCAACATGGGATAGATGTTATTCCTGAGAGAATATAAATACTAATTTTATTTTTAAAACATAGTTTTTAGAATTTTATACTGCATGCTGTGAAAAGTTTGCAAATTGGGATTTTTCCCTTCAAAGAGTTTATCTGAATTCCTGCAGGATGCTTCATACTATCAAGTCATTTCCCAAGAGCTCAGACTATTGCTGAAGTATAGTGGAAAGCATTTGTGTTTCAGTGTCCAGAGCACACTTTTGCATCACCTGAGGTCTGAGGTCATCACCATCATCTCTGTGGACCAGGCCCTTCAGTGCAGCCACTCATTCTCTCTCTCCACTGATTAAATTATGCTTATGCCATGGCCTCAACTCAACAATTTAGTTATCAGCATAAAAATGTATTTTAGATATTTTCTAAAATTTCCTCAGTTTTCAAAAACTTCTTTAGCCCTGTTTAGATCTAGGCTGATATTCCTGTACTTGGCCAGCGCTGAGCATCTTCATGAAAGATCTTCCTAAATGCTGACAGAGCACCCAGTTTTAGCACCTGCAGTCACTGCACTCCATTAATGACCCCTGCAAACATCCCACATGAAGAGACCTGCTCCTCTTCTCCACAGGGCCTACCAGAAACCCCCCTCTGCCTCCCAGCCTGCAAGAAAGCCGCTGATACCGAAGGCAGGTTCCTAAGGTAGCCAAATCCTACCCATGGTGGTCCACAGCTGCAGGACCTCACAGGGCTGGCTGCTTTAAGCATTAATTGCCTTGAATGTCTCACAGGTGGGCTCATGTGAAAGGGAACTAGAGGTTCCATATTCGCATGGAAGGAACTGTTTCTCTCTGGACGTGACAGCTGGCGATGGGGAGAAAGGCAAAGCCGCCATAACCCAGATCAGTAGAGGTTTATAGGGCTGCTGCACAGGAAGCAACAGATCAGCAGAGGCCAATGTTAGTGGAAAGGACAGTAAAATTCATGTAAACATATGCCAGGCGAGGGAGGGCTTCAGCATGCTCCAGGTCAGAGGGAGCACAGGTTGCAGGGCTGGGGGCAGCGTGGTGACCAGCACTGATACCCAGCTGTCACCCAACCTGGCTCCACAATTTGTCACATGGATGTCATTCCTCATGTCAGGAAACACAGAGCAAGATGCACAGAGAAGTATCACGACAGCTGGATGCAACGTCTGCAGAAAGCATCAAGTGGAGAAAATCCTTCTACCAGAAACCTTAGAAAATTGTGGAGGCTCTTGATCTCCATCTCAGGCTGACTCCCGTGCCTGCTAACAAGAGATGGGTGCAAGCTCTTCCTCCAGTATCCCCAGAAGAGCAGAGAATTGTCTCAGAGAATCTGGCTTTTACTCCTCTTTTTTTTTTTTCTTTCTTCCCAGGCAAAACAAACTGCTGCATTTGTAGCTACAAGGAGGTGGAAGAGGACAGCTCACATGGGTGAGCTACTAGGCAGAAGCTAACTCCAATGGTGAATTTTGTGGGGGCAAACGGCTTGTGCACATCAAGCCTAAAGGGTGGGGTGTGTTTGGCCGAGTTGTGCCTTCATGAAATCTAACTTACTCTAACTTCATTAAAGTAAAATTTAAAAGTGCTTCCCCAGTTGAAAACATTATCTTCTACTTTGATTCCATTAAAAACCCAGAACAATCTCCTAATTATAGATGGACATAAAATTAAAAATGAAAAAAAAAAAAAAACTTTAGGATGGATGGATGTATAATTAAAAGCAAAACAAAAAGCAGCAAAATTTCTAAGAAAGTTCAAGTTCAAAATAAAATATTCTAGACCAGAAAAAAATTACCAATTTGTCTTCATGTCTTTTTCAGAGACCTGTTTGACAAAGAAGACAGTTCACAGTCTCCTGTTATGGAAATCTAATTCCATGATCTTGCTTCAGGACTTGCTGCCGGCTCTGTGTTGAATGGCTAAATCCTTCCACATCCTTTCACATTTGTCTTTGAAAGAGCTCTTGTGAACAGGAAACTGTGCTGTGGCACCAGGCTTCTGTGCTCCTTAAAACAGCTCAAGCTCTGTAAAATGACCTCTCTCAACTCACTTTCTCAGATGGCTCAAGACATCTCCCGCATGTTGTTTCTACAGCAGTAACCTGAAGCTTCAGAAAATGCTGTAACAGGTGGCTAAAGTTAATTCAGGACCCAGAAAGAGGAAACATTTTTTTATTACCTACCTAATACAACTTTTTTCCTTTACATCCAAGCTCATAACCAGAACTTAGGGGTTTTTTGTACGGGTCCATGATTCATACCCAGACATCACTCAAAGCCAACAGACGGGATATTACAAGTTCTTAATATAGAGCATCATTTTAAAAATTATATTTTCATTAAGAAAATACAATAAGAAAAGATTTTTTCATAAGAAAAAATAATTTTTCTTAATATACAGCATCATACAGCATGCTGCATTTTACTGACAGAGAAGTCATCTGGGAAGCACACGATGCTCTGCAGATCATGGAAGTACAGAGGGGCTCCTTAGGTCTCTGAGTGCATCTTGTAGCTCTCTTTCGTAACTGTTTTAACTTGCCAATCAAGTAATGATGGTTTTGTAATTACTTTAAAGTATTAACCTCACTTGGTGCATGCTGTGCACTTCTCTGTAAGGGGTGATTTTGAATAATTACACTGTCCTAGAAAATAGCAAACCGAAATCCCAAGTCACCAGCAGAAGCTGAGAAATGTCAAAAGAAATAATGTGGCAACAACAGGGTCATAAGAACATGAAACAGAATATTCCTCTATTACCACTTATCACTGTAAAATAAATATGATGTTTCCCTCTCTTCTTTCCAAGTAGAGAGATGCATTCAGCAACATTGAGTTCAAAACAGCCTCTACTCACTTTGCCCTGCAACACCTTTGGTGTACTGGAGTTATTCTAGATTTGCACACAGGTACAGGACGCAGAATCTGGGCAAATCACTTTAAAAAGACTGAACTGCTTGAGATATTAAGACCTGAGAACCCACCTCTTAATACGCCATTGCTCTAATTTCTCTTCTTAAAGCATTTGCACCAGTAATCGGAGGTGATCACTGAGCTCCATCCTGCACCTTTAATTAAAGTCTGATTCTGAAAGCCCTGTCTAGAGAGGATAATCCCTCTCTACTCAGCTGCTACACTTGCACAGCAGGGCAAAGAGGCAGATGCATGTTTGAGGAGGTGAACAGGTCCCAGTTTGGCATCCCAAATGTCACAAAACATTTACTAATACTGAAGCCAACTACTTCAAATATAAATTGTCAACAGTTAGTAAAGAAGTGGGGCAGAAAAGCACAAGAGGGGGAAAACCATGAATGCAGATATGAAAATTAATCATTCAAGGGTAACTACATATTATTTGGTACTACTAGTGTGGGCTCAGGTCCTGTCAGCTCTGGCCTGGAGAAGATAGTTCTGTTGGAGCAGATGCAGAGCGACCTACAGAGCTTTCAAAGAAGAAAACTAGGAACTGTAGGAAGTCCTCCCTCAGAGCTCAAGGGAGATGGGAAAGAAAGGAGAGCTGGCTCACCAACAAAAGCAAATATAGTCCCCAAAGCAGTAACGTGGTGGCTCATAGGATCCTCATGAGCTAAGGAGGTATTGGAGGGTATCGGAGAGCTCACATTTTGCTGCAGTCATGACACATGAAGATTTTCAGGCCATTAAGGTAACTGCAGCCTTTACTCGTGATAAATTGTCACTTCCCACTGCTCTGCCAGCACAGCAGGACTCCATCTCACAGTATCAGATTTGCCCTACACTTCATCTCCCCTCAGTCCATCCGTTCTTCCACCTCCCAGTGACCACAAAGTCCTCCCTTATTTTCTCATTATAAATTTCTCTCTTCTGAAACACCGACGGGAAACTGCCTGACTGTGAGGACAGGTGCCAGCAGGTGCCAGTGCCTGCAGTCACTGATGCCTTTTTCACATGTTGATGTGGACAAGGAAGGGTCCCAATTGCAAACACAGATATAAACGCACATGGCTGACTGTTGGCCTTGCCCTTCCACCACCCCTTACCCTGAGTGAGCCCGACAAACTTTTACCCTCTCTTTTCTCATCCCCAAGGACTGTCTGTTCTGTGTTCATACATCTGTCTCTGGGTCTCAGTAGGCTTCTAAAATACAAGAAGATAACAGTAACAGGGCAGAGGTGTCTCTGCAGTAAAGGATTTTGGTCCCAGGGCATATGTTCATGCAGAATTTACTTTGTGGGCTTAGGAACTGCTCAGACTGACTGAGCTGCAGCTCCCGCAGAGACCAATGCATGGAAAAGGACACACGTAACCCAAAACTCTCTAAACTCACAGTCAAGAAGCAAACATGAGTCAAAGCCTGGAGAAGGAGAGATGACAATAGTCACCGTGACTGGTATTTCATGCTGAAGAGCCAAAACCTGTGGTCTGTAACAAAGTGAATGGGATGTGATATTGCCTTCTGGGAGTTTAGGATGGGATTAATACAAGAAACATATGGAGGGAAGATCACCTCAGGAATACAGGGGAATTTTCTGAGTCAGTATTTTCAAGTGAAAACTAATGAGATGGGCAGCAGGGAAGTCAGTGCTTAATAGGATCATGACAGAAATGTGAGACTAGAAAAGCCAAGAGGAAGCCCTCTCTGTGACTGCTCTGGTACCCACTGCAGGTCAGAGACAGAGCACAGCAGCTAAGGGATGCAGGAGTGCCACAGAAATGAACCTGCATTGGCAGGACTCACGGGTGCGTTCTGTGATGAAAGGTTAGTACTAAGATTAAATGGTCTTAAGCAAAGAGGGTGCTAACCTCCCTGTGTTCACAGCTGACAATTCAGAAGAGCTTCGAGATAAGTGCAAAAAGCGAGGAGGCACTTGGCTCAGAGGTCTCATTACTGGCTCCAGCATACAGTGTAAAAGAAAATATAATTATTTTTCTTACTCCCTAAATATACATTCTCACTTGTGTAAGCCACAACACACATTACAAGAAGCTAAGCCACACATTTTACACTGATAGCTGGTGGTTGCTTCCACTGCTGACAACCCCGCAGCATGTAAACATCTCCCTAACACAGACATACCTCTCAGGTCTATGTAACCTGGCTTTTCTGCAGGCTTGGGGGAATGGCTGAGTATGTGGCTCTGCAAAGCTAACTCTCTGTTGGCACTTTTTATGGTTTAAAGAAGCCCTGAAAAGTCAAAATACTAATTAAAAAAGTGAAATATGGGTGTTTGGTGACAGCTACATTGATGTAGAGACACACACAACGCAGAGGGTATGGGAAAGAAGAGAGCTATGCAAAAATGTTAATAAATGATGCAATTTGTGACCTAGGCAACATCACTAAACAGAGAAGAATGATTCTCAGACTGGCAATGGAGAGAGAGAACAGAGATAGAGGCAGAGGGGTGGGTGATGCAATGCTAGACATCGATAACAAAAAACCATATGATAATGAAGAAGAATAAGGAGGTGAAACACTAAAAGGAGTGAATAAATGGGACGAAAGTCAAAACAGTTATAAGTTGGACTGAACAGCTGAACAGCTATAAGCTGAAACCGAAGCTGGACTTCAGGAAGAGATCACACCACAATATAAACTTCCTTGGCTTTTCACACCACGTAAAGAGGTAGGGAATTTTAACACTATGTGTTTAAACACTATTTTAACTATGTGTTTTGACACATGGTAACAAAAATATCTTCGTTTTCTGCTAGCAGAGCTATAGAACAGTTTTGTGATACAGAAATAGTAGAATCTAATTACAAGACAAGAGACTTGAGAGGACTTACAAATTAAAGCAACACATGGTAGTTTAGTGCTAGTAATGAACAAACACAGCTGCCAGCATATTTAAAAGTGATTTGCCAAATAAAACGAGTTAATATTTAATTCTAGTGATACTTCTATCTCCAGAATTCAGATGTGACAGAAGCTAATTTAACCCAACACAAACTTCACTGGTCGCACTTTTCTTAACATAGATTAGTTACTGATTTTAATGATACATGATAAAAGTTAAAAATCTTGAGAGTGTTTTTATTTGAATCACAGAAGTAACTTCAAGTCCACCTGGACCAGAGAGACAGCCACAGAGTGTTGAGTTCAGATGCTGACTGTGCCAACCTAACTGGGAGCACCACACCTATTTACTCTAACTGTCACCTCCTCTCCTTCAATTCCTCCCTCTCCCACTGCCTGCTGTGGTGCTGGCCTGTGGGCTCGGCTCTCAGCACTTCTTGAAGTCACCCTGAGGACACACATTCAACATTTCAAGCTGGGGTGCAGGTTTCCCAGTCAAGCCACAGTCAAGCTGGCCCCGCAGCCGGGGCTGCTCATCCTCCAGCAGCTCCCCCTATGCTGCCTGGCCCCCAACTACCAGTTTGCTCAGCTCATTTAAAAAGTCCCTAGTCAACAAGCCTTGGGAAAGGAGAAGCTTTCCCTTCCAGTGAATGACAGAGATGGAAGTTCCTAAATTTATTATATTCGGGCTGGTTTCAGAAGGACATATGCTTGTGTTTTGCCTGGTGACACCATGACAGGCACCAAATGATGTTTGAGGATTTTGCAAGAAGGAAACTCTTGGTTTCTCTTCTTGATACCTTTGCTATAAAAAGTGGTTCATGTAAACGAAACCAGAAATACCAGAATTCCTAGTTAATCTAATGACATATTGATAAAAGTGAAATAGTTGCTTTATAAAAAGGGTTTAAAAACACTTTTTTAACACTTTTAAGAACACTTTTTTAACACTTTTTTTAAGTGTTCTGAATACTCCCTAAGGTCCCCTCTCTGGGAGCACTTTCAGATTTTAAGCTCCATTTTACCAATAAAAGGTATTTAAAAATTATTTAAAATCAAATCCCAGCCACCCAGAAGGCTCCATGCAACAGGCACCTCATGCTCAGCAATACGCTTTGCTGTAACCCTCCTGCTGTGGCAGGACAGCACCTCTGTCCTCATTTATCATCCTCAACCATGAGAAACATTTTTGCATCCTCTCTCCACCTGACATGCTCAGGAGCCTGTTCTTCTTGACACTACTGCCCCAGAGGAAAAAAATTACAAACATCGGCTTACAAGCTGGAAATTGTTTAAGTGTACTCCTCCTTGCAGAGCTAAGAGTGAGGAGCTGGAAGGTGATGTGCATGAAACTTCCTTTGATAAGAGGCCAAGAAGTGACATGAACAAGATAATCAGGCCTTCAAACCAGGCGTGCACATCTGGGACTACTATCTCCAGCTTCCATCTGACAAGAGAATAATCCTACTAATATGAGTCTTTCACACCAGGTTGAGTGCCCTGACAAAAGAAAAAATTAAATGAGTTTTACTTGGCTTCTCTCTGGCTTTTATTCATGGCTGAAACACGGACTCATGCAGTGCAGGAAGGGGGGGAATTTTGCACGAAGGGGTTTTCTCATGGACAAATTCAATCCCAGCTTGGTCACTCTTGGTCACCTTTTGCGCTAAAACTCCAACTATGGAAATTTTGGGGGCAAAAAGATGGCCTCTCAGACACAGAACTGCACACAGACCATCCAAAAAAGCCAAGCCCTGCACACTGACACCCAGCTTCCCATCACAAGAGAGGGCAGGGCTGTCCCCATGCCGTGCAGGGTAAGACTGTCCTCAACACCCTGTGTGGTGCAGGGTACCACTCCCAGCGGGGATGCCACCAAACTATGGAAATTTTACCTCTTGCCCAGCGTTATGTCCAGCAAAAGGAGCATCCACTTGGGCCTCTCACCGTGCTCCCACATGGTGGGCTCTGTCGAAGTGGTGAGCTCTCTGACACAACAGAAGAAGTATATGAAACATCTGCCCCCCAGCTCACATTGGCAGGGAAGGAGGGATCAACCTGTGGAGTGCAGACTGTGTCAGTCGGAAAATGTGCTAACTCCCAAAGAATGAGCAGCTCAGCTCCTGGCAGCTGATGTCAGCTGCTCCTGACTTCTCTTGCCTCAGGTGAGTTGATTCATGTGTTTTATAGATGTGAAGTATGAAAGATGCTATTGTCCACTGAAGATCCCCACAGGATGCAGCTTCCTCTGTTTAGTCCTGTCCTTGCCTCCTTACCAATGGTGCCGAACCACAACTTCACAACCCAACACTGTGGGGTTTTGAGAAGCTCAGGTCCAGGTCATTCCTTGACTGACCCTTATTTTCCTTCTCCTGAATCCAACTAACCACACATGAGCATACAAGACCACAGGAGAAAAACTGAAGGCAGACCAGGCTTCAGCTCAGCACCCCCATCTTTCAACCCCTCTCCCTGATCTGGTTCTCCCTGCCTCCCCTGCCTTTGTTTTTTCTCACCAGCCTGGTGTGGATAATGAAGAGAGAATATGCATTTTGCCTCCAGCAAGAGGTTTTCAGTTCAGATCAGCTGCCTCTGACTGAAGTAGATGATTCTGGTACAAGAATGGGATGCAATCCACAGTAAACTGAAAAAAGAAAAACCTGATGGTAAATTTACTGGCTGCTTCAAGGACAGACTCTACCCAGCAATTAACAACCCACGGCTCTCAGTATAAGAAAATCAACTACTGCACCACTTGAAGAGTAGCGCATGTACATACATGAAAATACTAAAAGGGATCTTCAAAAGATACTCCGAGGAGAGAGAGAGGAGGAGCTGGAGGCTTAGCGCTGCCCAGAAAAGGAGCCTACAGCAGTTTTTGTCTCGTTTCTTTTGCCAGTTGCCCTCCATAAACAATGTTTGGGAGAAAAAGCCTCCATAGATGTCAACAATTGCAGTTTATTAGATGATACACGCCCTATTTGTAAACTGACTAAATTTCTTAATTATATTTGCCTTTAGATGGTAAGAACTATACAAAAAATTGGTAGCTTTTGTGAAGTGAGCAAATTACTGGCTTCCGGAGCTTTCCAAACAGCTCAGCGACTTCTGGCACAAGCTCATTCAAGGAGGAGTATGGAAAAAAGAATACGTTTGTGAGAAAGAATGTCTATCATCTGATCTTGCTGTATTTCTCCAAAGCAGAACAAACAGCCGAGCTCAGGTAAAGCTCCAGAGCACACCTTCCTAGGGCACTGAAGAGGGAGAGGATTCAGATGGTTAACTTGTATAGACTAGCATTTAAAAGGTTTTACCAATATTTTAAACCATGCTGCAAGAAGCACATGCATCTGTCCTCGCTAGACAAATGCTGCCTAGCTCAGGGGTCTGCAGCCTTTCAAGGCTGGCACCCAAGGATGTTCTTCCTCCTTGCATCAGAGAATACTTTTGCTAAGAGAAACTAAGCAAGTTCTTGGAGAAGGTGCTTCTGCAAGGGGTAACATGCTGCAGACCCAATGATCAGTAGTATTTAGGTCTGGGCAAGCCAATGGCATCCTGCTCCTGATAAGTTCTATTGATCATTACCCTATGCTTCTTATTCCTCATTTTATTCAGTGCAGACTTATTTCACAGGACACAGAAAATTAGCAGAGTTAAACTGCAAAATGTTGGTCACTGAAAGACTTCTTAAAAGCAAAGTTAAATAACTAAAAACTAAAAAATATTCATGAGGCTTCCTTTTGGCACCAAATTCAAGTTTATCTTACAAATTAAAGAACATTAAGTTGAGTAAAATAATACTTTCATATAACATCATAATTAATTAATTTAATCGATAGAAAGACGTGCTGGACATATTTTAGCTGAAGATGGGAGCAGCAACGTAAGACTCTTTCCTGTATAAAAGTCATTTCATTTGCCACCACAGCTTATTTGGCTGATCATTATAATTCTACCATTTATTATAACATGTAAAAACGATTTAGAAAAGAAATTTAGCACTTGTATCTTTTTCATCAAATCCAGAATATGCAGTTAATTATTGTTAAGAGGTTCAGTGCATTCCTAAAGTGCTGTTCACTCCCTGCCTCCAATGTTCCCTGCCTGGGCTGCTCAGATCCTTTACATTCCAGCAATAAACTTTGCTAACATGTTCCCTGTACCAGTGTCCCCAAATGCTGGACTGGAGTCTCATTCTCCCTCTTGAGTTGGGATTTCCTTCCCTATTCAGTTTACAGTTGAATTTATACTTCTAGATCTCCTCAAGTAAATTTTTATTCCTAGAAAGATACACACACACACACAAAATGTCCATTAAAAATTTGGGGAAGAAAGATTTATAAGAATTTTTTTAACTTGAAAATTCCACTTGCTACATTCTAACCTTTCAGCATTTTAAAGGGTCTTGTTGCAACCTGTTTGTGGTTCACCTCTAGTTTCTTGGGAAGTAGTAGCTAACACATACAAAATATAAGACTCCTGAGTAACTGGCACAGGAACGGGTATCTCCAGGGCATGAGTGAGCTACAGCCAAGCATCAATCTTCAGAAATAGCAAGCATCAGCCTTCAGAACTGAGTCCCCCATGAGCAATCCATGCTAAGGAGCTCTTAGAGGAGCCAAATGGCATTAGCCTCTTCTCAAACTTCAAATTCAGAAATGTACTGGTTTGGGAGGTAGTGTGCAGATTGTTCCCCCATAGCTTTTCTCTTCCTCCATGCTCAGCTCTGCAGAGCTCATGGTGTCACTAGAGATATGTCTGCAAACATGGAGGGAAGGACGGCCAGGATTCTCGTTTCCACCGTGAACTGGGTATTTTTACCAACTTTATTTCCTTTTCTCTGCTCTATACATGGTAAACGACCTTTCCAGTGAAGCCTTTATTTGTGAAGGGCGGAGACATTTGTTCTAACAGCCCTTACAGAGACTATTTCAAAAACACAGCTTTCTTGCGTTATGTTGTGTAAATACAGAGAAAGGATTCTCCTATCACTACTTGACTTCAGCTGTTAACAAGTAATCCACACCTTCACGAAGCCTTTTGTGAAGAAAAGGATGAAAAAGTATTACTATTCAAACAACCACCTGATTACTATTTGAGCTCTTCTGTTCTATAAGCTTGAGTTCACCCACCTGAGAGGCCTCTCAGAGAGTATACGGGATCAAGGGATTTTTTTAGGCAGGTAACACTCCAAACTAGTCACAGAAAGTATGTGTGTCTGCTTTGAAAGGAGTAAGCAGAAAGCCGCCGGCAATGGCTCTGCTAATGTCCTTGCAGCTGCACCGTGATGGATCACACTTTCCTTTCCAGCATCCCTTCTCAGTGAAATCCGCCTCAATAGCCCATAAACCCACTGCAGTCAGAACTGAGAGATTTTTGTGTATAACAAAAATTTTGTGTGTGTATAACAATTTTTAAAAAATGAAGCTGTTAGAGAAATTCAGTAATGCTGTTTGGGCTGGGTATATAGCTCTGGGCAGTATTTTTTGCTGCCCTAAAGCGGAATCTATCAGGAGCTGCACCTCCAGCCACGGATGCAGATGTCACCCCAGTGCAGCACAACACTTCAGATTTGTCACCACGTGCCGTGAAATAATGTCAGTTTACTCAAAAGCAGACCTGAGAAATCTTCATAAATCTGCAGGGAAAGGACGATTTTATCAGCAACTTTCGGGTGGAGTGTTAGAAGACCCCCCGAAGAAGGAAACCACTCAGGTTCAATGCACATTCCAGGCAAGCCCATCCAGCTGTGAACACGTGTACAGAACTGTTGCAAAGCAAGGAAGCACTAGAGCTCAAGCAGAGCAGCTTCACACAGCTTCATGCACAGTGGATGAAAGGCCACCAAAACACACTCAAATCTGTTTGGAGAAGAGCTGTTTGGTTTGCAGCAAGGCAAAGGAAACTACTACCCTTTTCAGTCAGGAAGCTTAAACATCACTCTCCTAACCCCCGAAGATGCGAACCTGATATAACGCCATTGATTTTGATGAGGCTTACAGGACTGCTACTGAAGAGAGAACTTGGCATTCCTGATTCCAACAATGAAGCTAACAGCTCTATGAATCTCAAATGCTGAAACAGTATTACATATGCCCTGGGCAGATGAGAATGATCTGGAACACCCACCCCAGCAAGACCCATCCCAAAAGTGCTTTTACAGTTCAAATTAGGATTTGCATGTGGTCTAGTCTACCCTGTCTGGCGCCTCATGAAGGCTGCACCCCCTGGTTCCCAGCCCTTGGCAGGCTGCAGGCTGCCAAATTCAGGTTTCATTGTCCCTGCATGGTGCTTGTTCCTTTTGGCAAAGCTCGTTCCTTTTGAAATGTATGTAGAATGAAATATATGAAAAGAAGGGGAAAAACCTAGGTATAAGGTGTCTCTAATATTTCCATTAACTGGGTTTATCTAACATATACTTAGTTTTTTCCTGGTCCAGCCACACAAGGAAGATACAGTAACATGCTCATGCTCCTTAATAGCCAGCATACCGCCAGCACTGAGGGAACATGACAAGCTCCCTAGCCCCACATTATCCCTATTAAAAACCTGCCCTGTCACAAGGACAGTGACTGGGACTGACTTAAGGCTCTAAACATTTTAGATGCAATGTATCAATTTTCTTCAAGCCATATCTTGGCTATCATGTCTTCCAATTCATATCAAAATCATATAAACAATAATAAATCATGATCAATTGAATAACAGCAAAATTGCACACTGAAAGCATCAATCCGACAGCATCTCCATTTATTTCTACAGACAAATTCTGAGCCAATAACCAAGTTTACAATTGTTCAGAATTATGTACATACATAATTTGGAAGATCGTCATACTGAGGTTGCTTGTGACAGAATTTACTACATTGACATGGACTGTCTAAGAACTATTTATTTAGATCTACATACAGTCCCAAAATAGACACCTCTATTGCAGTCTTAGAAAAAATGCCGAAGTGAATGAAGAAGAGATGTAGCTGATCCAGTACCCTCTGACACCTGCAGCCTCTCGCTGCCCCTACTCCCAAACCTCTGCTGTAGCAGCTTCTCCTGGATTAAGAAAGGATATTTCAGTCCTTTTATTTTTATTTCCTTGTGGAAACTCCCTAATAGCAATTTCAGTTACTGCCAAAATACAGAGGCCAGTTCCGTGTTCTGGACTGGTCTCTCTCGCTTTGAGGCTGAGTGCTGCCAGGAATACTCCATAGAGGCCACTGAATAAAAGCCACTGAATAATAATTAATTGTTCTATTAAAATACAACATGCATAATCTGTTTCATTTTTAATTATCCAAGTACTAACTGTAAAACAACTGAAAGACCAATTATTTTCAATTACTTTGATACTGTAGAAACCCCTGAAAAAACCCCAGACAATGAACTAAAAATTGATTAGCAAGCAAAAAGAATAAAGTTTAAATTCTATTGTTTGGTGTAAAGAGAGAATTGCAATTATGTGAATGAATTTTAATTTGTATCCATTTGCACAACAATTTAAGTGCATTAAGTTATTTTTTTATTTTACTATTTTAAATCTTTAATGGAACTGCAATGGAAAAAGTGATTGTCAAGATCAAAAATAAGAGAAGGAATTCAAACTGGCATGATATCAATAAAAGTCTTAATCCAGCTCCCAATGAAAACAATAGGAGTTTTGGCACTCGCTAAAATGGAAGCAGATCTGGGCCTAAGTGCCTGTGTTTTAGGACTCTGCACAATTTCCCTCTAGCTTTCAACTTTAATGATACCGTTCCACATGTTCATTTTCTTCCCTTGTGAATTCACGCTTTCACAGGACAATATCAGTATGTTTCACCTGCGGATTTGAGTTCTGCTGAGGAGCTAAAACATTAAGATCACAAGCCAAATACCATTCTCACATTCACAGATGCCAACATGAAGCAATTCCAGTGCTTCTGATGAGGTTTACAGTACTCTGACTGAAAACAGACAGATGTATATATACTTAAAAAAAGACAAATGCTTTCACCTTTCTTAAAGCATTAAAGCTCAAATTTCTAAAATTGAATGTTTATGGATTTATGATTTTTTTTTCTTTTTCCCCAACTCCTTCATTTTAAGGAGTTTTCACTTTCAATCTTGAAGGTGAACCATTTCCAGCTGCAGATGCTGAATATGATATTTTTGCATTTTCTGGAATTGGATTTTGTGTTTGTTGGGGGGTTTTCAGTGTGGATTTTTTTTTAAATGAAGTAATTTGGTTCACTATTTTCCATCTATTTCAAATGCTACTAAGCAATTTCTCACTCTACACTCTCTTTATAGAACTAGAAGTTGCATTGCCACATAAAATCCCAATATATGACTATACATTACATAAACACACACAGAGATAGATAGATAGATACACATACACACATATGGACTGAGAACAAACACAGATAATGAATGACAGTCATATCTTTCAAGCAGTGAGTTTAATTCCTGTGTCCATCACATGGTGGGAATCAAGAAGTTCCCCAAGACCCATCACGCATTCCTCCCTTCCCACTCTCCTCTTTCACCTATTCCCTCTCTTAATAAACCTGTAAACTTGAAACTTTACACCTTGAGAGACAGACATTTTGCCAGATCCAGGACACCAGGTATTTCTCACCTGGGAGGGCTGGGAGAGAACTCCAGGGCAGTCAAGATAGGAAAACTTTCAGTTTAAGTAGGAGTGTCCAACACCAGCAGCTTCCTGCAAAAAACAGCCTTCTCCTTTCCCTCCCCCTCCCTCAGTTCTCATCTCCCCACCTTGGGAGACTGCTTTGCTTCAGAGCCAGTTCCTGACTCTGCCCATGGTTCTTGTTTGAAGGAAGCCAGAATTAGACTGATTTGAGTGTAAAAGAAAATGTACTTTATTTCTTTCAGAATATAAACCCAAAGGCCCTGGGACCTCACCTTTTCAAGGCTCTGTACATCACAACTCTCCTCCCTCCAGGGCCAGACTGCTGTTTCTCTCCCAATTCATCAAGCAGCAAAGGTTTTCACTATGTTATTCAATACAACTGTTGTGAACCAGAACAAAATACACTACTCGATTTCTTTTAAAGAGGCTTTATCATGACCCAGGGTTGGAAACACTTCATGCATGTGTTTGTACAAAGTAGTCCATCACAAACTTCAAAAGACTATCACCCAGAAAACTGTGTACCCAAAAACAGACAAGTCTTCACAGCAGTGTTATCTTTAAAGCCAAAGTAGCAGTCGTGCTACTTACTGTTCTGGTTCAGGCCTGAAAGACTGCAAAATAAAGCTTTCATCCTTTTAAGCAGCTCCTCTTCTGTTTATACTGAGAAAAAACTTCCATAAATACCTTTAGCACATCTGCCCTAGTGCTTGCATTTAATTAGCCTAATCATCAAACACCTCCTTAGGCAAAATTTTCACACAGCTAAAGTACTTTCTAAGGCCCAACATAATGTGCTTTTATATAGGCAAAGTCCTGTTTTTCTGCTTGGACAAAACTACCGGGAAGAGAAAGGAGACTTGTCCAAGAAAACTTAGAAGTGTGATGACTTTGTAGATAATTCTTACAGAATTCATAGGTGAATTATAACAATTTACTGCCTATCCAATTTGCCAGTGCTTTCTGCAAGACAGTGAAGTCGAGACAGCACTTGACATACTCCTTTTACAAATAGTGTATATAAAATAGCCAATTTCTACTACCTAATGTATGCAATGGAATAGAAAAGGGGCTTAAATACAAGGTTTCTGCTATGAATAAATCAAGAACATACAATCAGTTGTTGAGTAACTGATTTTGGATCTAATACAAGGGGAATCTCAGTCAAGTATGCTGGTTTTTTTCTCTCAGCAGCACAGAAAGGAAGTTTTTCATTCACCAAGACAGCACATCAATGAACTTAAATCCTAGGTTGGAGAAGACCATTGTTATGAACACAAAGATAAAGACCTCCCGGACTGAACAAAGTACCCAATATTTTGACATATTTGACATAAGCCTTCAGTCTTAATATTTTTCCTGAAACTAAATCTCTTCTTTAGACACTTTTTTCCATTATTGCATTATTAAAATTAACATGCAAGTGTATAATGCCGGTGGCTTTAAACAGGAGTGCACCTCTCCAGTATGCAAGGCTGTCAATATTCCTATTTTGGGCTTAAACAACTCCATGTAAAAGAATTTTCTGGGCTTATACAGCCAGTAGTTGTGTAAGGTCTTGTGTCCCTTTTCTGGTGAAACAATGATAAATCATCGGATGTTAGCTCACACCTTTCTGCCTGATCACTTCCAAAAGCCAAGAATGCACGGAATTGCGTTCCCCCAAAACACCCAACAATGCCAAGAATGCATTGCTCCTGCCCAAAGGTTTATAAAAGCAGCACAAAAAGAAAAAACAGAGGGCTAATATTTTGAGTTGAAGACAATGAATGGTGACCCAAGGGGACGGTTACATTGTCCCATGTGCCGCAACTGGGAGACTGATACATGGCTCTAACTGTGTAACACATCCTGTATGTGGCCACTTCAGTTCTTAAATATCTATCCACATATGTGACACAGAAAGTTCATAAATTTCCATATTACACACTTTTCTGTTAATTTATTCTTCTGGTCCTAGAAACCTTCACACCTCTTAGGAATCTCACTGCAAGGCCTAAACTGTGAGAAGCCAGAGGAGTCAACTCAGGTCCACCCTGGCAAGAGTTACTTCTCACAGAAGCTCTGCAATTGCTTCTGGCCTTGGTCTAAGCAGACAAATATGATTAAGTAAGTAAGGCTTGTATGATCAAGCTGTTACTCGAAGCAGCATAAACCCAAGCTCTTTTACTGTCATATTCTTCAAAGCAGCAAGATCGTCACTAGGATGAGAAGTCAAGCAGCGTTTTCCCTCCAAGCAGCTCCCACCGGCACCGCAGGAGAAACGGGCACCTACTTGATGAGCTGCCCTGAGCTGCCCCAGGCCATCCATCTGCCAGAGTGACGTGTTCCATAGGATCTTTCATAGTTTCACTCATCATCCTCAGATGAAAACACTTATTCATCAAAACAGAAAAATACAACTGATGAAAGAGTTCTCTATTAATAATTGAAAGCAGTACATGGCACACCATTAAAGTCTTTACATAACTTCCTCTATTATGTTGTTCACATAATCCTATTTCAATAGACAGAAGTTTAAAAAGGGAATTCTTTTTCTGTTTGCTTTAACGGAGAGGGATTCCTGCTGTGCAGGGGAACATATTTTTGTCTTTCTGTTATCTTCTACTGTGTATATTCCAATGCTGCCTGACACAGAGTCCTCACCCAATACTTTGGAGAGTGCAAAAGGAATGATATAAGAAATCTGTTTCCCTTTTGAGGACAAGAACCACCTGAGATATTTCTGTGGTACAAGGAATGAATCTTCTTTATGACAGCTGCACTATGCAGAAGGTACAGCAAGTTTGGTGTCTACTGTATTCCTTACAGAATACAACCTTACATACAAATTGGTAATATATACTGCAAAGTAAACATACCAACACAGTGAATGAATCCAATCATGTCTGCAAGTCCAGCAGTAAATCATCTGAGCAGATGTTATATAGTTAATTATGAGTACGCTTTTCCTGTGCATTTCTCTGAAGACCAAAGTAAGACCCCAATAAGGATGCTACCCAGAAGGGCATAGCCTCTATAGGCATTTATGGTCTACAGTGCTGCAGGTAACTATTTGCCAAGAATTAAACAAAATTACTGAGCTGGTATTTAGGAATAAACAGACCATGGACAAATTTTCAGACAATGAACAAAACAATACACTGTGTAACCCTCAGGATGTGTGACTTGGGAAGCAAAGGTGACTCTAATGCTGGAGACCTAATGGCTGTCTGTGCCCTTCATGGGCTCACATCTTGCCATAGCATTTCTAGGCACCCTTTCCTCACCATGGCATATGCTACAACTCTGGCTGAAAGAGTCAAGTGGAGAATGCAAGACAGGCAGCCTGGCTTAGTCTGCAAACCAGAAAGGACTCAGTGAGATAAGGAGGCAGATCCTGATTCCACACCCCATGCACCAACACTTAAATTACTAGAAGATAAATTGTTAAATGTTGTAGGCTGACCCTGTTGCTCTAAATCTTTTCAGTGCACCAAAGGAGTTCCATTAATGAAGCAAACCACACGTAATTTGTTATTTTGTAAGGAGGGAGCACTCTTTCCTCCCAGGACAAAACCTCCACCTGATAATTGCCATTCATCTCCTCTCTCCCAGGCTTGCTTTCTGTGGCTCTCCTGACCTGAGGCCAGTGAAACTGCACCACCAAGGCTACACCCAGAGCACTCAGCACCATCCTGGTCAGAGCCTCTGTAGGGGAGCACACATCAAGATCTCCCGCTCCCCTGGCTTGCAAATTCAAAATCATCATATGAGAAGATGCACCTTCAGAGTCGGAAAGTGAGAATCCAGCTCTACAACTTTATAGTAACAAACAGCAGAGAAATATACAGGGCAGCAATACATCTTTCAAACAAAAGACCCAAGACATCCAATGAAGAACAACTAAAAAAAATTAAGAAAACCCCATGAGCAACGAGTGTACATAATGTAACTACAGCATGTAACTCCCTCCTTCAAGCTACCTGCAAACACAACACACTGACCTGAGTTTTGTCATCAGAGATTCTTGTCACTCCCTCTGAAAGAAAATCTGATAAAAGCTGCTAAATGCTCTATATGTAAACAGGCTTTAAAGGAGAATTTTGCTAATAAAGTCTATACTGACTAATACCCAGTTAAGATCCCCAAAAGTAAGGTGTGCTTACAGACAGTTGCTCTCTCTCACTGGAGTGCATACTCTGCTCTTCTGTTACAAATCTCTTCAGATCCCAACACGCTAAAATATGCCACAGAACAGACATTATTTACAGCAAAGAGTTAGGTTAGTTAATTTATCAGTGTTAATTTAGAGGCATTTATTTGTTGAAGTAGTAGCACATTTAGTCCATAAGCTTACCGTGAGAATGTGACCAACATCAGAGTTGTTTAACTGGTCCCTCAGAGCACAGCAAACTGATCTTTATCTTGCTCTTCACCAAGTCAAAGGAAAAATTCCCATTCCTTGGAACGGTGCAGGTTCCAGCCCATACCACAATTCTAGAGCTGTGGCCAATCCTTCCCACCACATTTGTACTGTGAGTTCCTGATGTTTAATGAATACTCTTGGCACTCAGATAGAGAACAACTTTATCCAGGTTTGCTAAACTTCAGGTATTAGATTTTGGAAGGGTCAGTATTTGTTTTTTACATCAATGAGAATCTCCCATGAGATAATTAAATCACATGCTTACTCACGGTGTGCAGTAATGTACACCTGGTAATTGCCATACTGCCCATTGGAACAGAGTGTTGCTTAACACAACCATGGCAGAATTAGCCCCAGGACTCCATTAAAATGCAGCACAACTGTCAGAGTGTGGCTTTCTCATAATAACACGTGATTTTAAAATGAAATTGCAGCAGGTTGGGAAATCTTGTATTAAAGCAATTAAACGCCTGCTCATTAAAGTGTTTTGAGTTTTTTAACCCAAAAAATGAAAAACTGATACCTGTGAAATCACAGGGCTCCGGGTGTTAGCGAGTTCAGGAAACCAGTAAGCGTGGTTGCTTGCAAGAGTTTCACTTCATAAAAAAAGTGCTTACGTTGTCTCTGGTACTCTGCTAAGGAACCTGCTTTGCCATCCTGACCATGCCATGACTGCTTGACAGGCAAAGAGCAGCTCAGAAGGAGCAGGAGATGCACAGCCTTTGTGCAGGAGGCACCCACAGCCCTTCAAGGTTGGACAGTGATCTCTGCCAATGCAAACCTCCTGGAAACCTGAGCTTTGATTTTACCAAGAAAGGGCAGGAAAATGCAAACTAGGAGTCTACAATTACCAAAACAATTTTATAATATGAAATGTCCATACTTAGAATAAAAACAACTTTTTACCTAAAAAAGGAAAAGGGAGATGCTGAAAGGCCAATAATTCATATGCTTCATGAATTTGTTGGCTGTGTGAAATCCAACAGACTAACACAGCAAGTCAAAACTTCTTGTGCATGAGTCAGGATTTGATTCACAATCTGATTTTTTAAGCCTTCTAATGCACTCATTACATCCTCCAAGCCCTACTACATCACTCTGCTCAGCGTAATTTGGGCTAAATATAAGAACAAGGCAACATGTTTGTTCTTTTAATAATACCATTTAAAAAAGAGTTTTAAATTATTTAAAAGAGAAACAGATATTAGTACATTCACAAATAAATACAGAGAGACAATTTATACAGAAAAATACATGGAGAACATGCAAGCCTGAACACTACTCAGAACTGGGCCATCTGCACACCATGGAAAACAGATTGAACTAAAGCTACAGTAACACAACAGACCAAACTCCCTGTGAGCTACAGCTGCAGTCCTTTGTCTTCTGTATTTGCGTACACAGAAGGATCCTGCTCTTAGATCACATCCATGTCCTATGAGAAAGAAAGAAGTCCCACAAGGGTGCACTAGGAATTCAATTAGCAAGAGCTGTGTTAACCCTGGCAATATCAGCAGAAGCACAGGAAGGAAGTTTAGGAGAGTACTGAGGATCTGAATACATGTGAGGGAGAATCTTGTTTTATTCTGCAGCTAACTAGTTGCATGTCACCTACCCTGAGGGAAATTGTAGTCAAGATAAGGCACCCATATTTTGTGTTAGGTCAGCTCAAAGGGCTCAGGTAGGAAAACTCTACTGACCTCAGCAAATTTGCAAGAGGACTACAGAACTCCCTCATCTTCTCGATCCTGTGACTTGGGTAACTGAAGTGAATTGTTTGAGCCAAGCCAGAAAACACAGCATACTTTCCATAGTGAAAAGAATCACAAGTTCACCTGACTTGGTGTGTAATTTGGGAGAAAAAAACCATAACTTATCCACTAAAAAAGTTTTTGCTTCATTTCTAAGGCACAAGTTCCACATAAAAATGGAAAAGATCCAACCCAGATAGGGCAGACCTGGCTCCTGGTTGCTCTCTCTTCACACCATCCCTGAACTGTATCTCAAAAAGAGAAGCACTGATAACAGCTATCAATCACAGATTATTTGAATTATGCTCAGCCCAAGGAAGCATTCCAAAAAAGGACAAACCACACTTCAAAAAGTAAAGGAGAGAGACCTTGTATTTCACTGTAGATCTGCCTAAAGCACAGTTTGGGGCATCGTACTCCACATCCACTCTGCAGCCAAAGCCCCAGTGACTGCCAACCCCATTCCTCTGTCTTCCTATCAGTGCAGTGAAGGTCTTTCTTACCCTCTCCTTGAGGAATTTCCTGATTAGAAGGCATATTCCATCAATGCACCCTTGAAAAAGTAATTGTACCTAAGAAAGAATTGTGTCTACTACATTTGTTTCCTCTCTTTTTCATATGCCACCACTGCTACTTGAAGAGTATGTACCAAGAGCAAATTGTGCCTCTGATGTGTCAAACAACCTATGATGCAGATATAAAATAAAATCAAGGAACATGAAAGAACTCATTGATTCCCTCAAGAGATCACACAAAAAACCCCCATCTAAATAAACAAATAAAATTACCAGGACCTCAAACACATTTCCACCAGTAAACTGCAGTACCAAACAAAATCTGGACATTCTGGAGATTAAAAGCTTGACACAGAAAAGTCCAAGTTCTCCCTATCCCAATGACACTTGTGGGAGAGGCTTGTACCCATACCCTTCAAAATGAGACCCCGAATTTTCTGCTTTTTATGAGTACTCTCATACTATCTGTGTCTATGACTTAAAACCATAGCTGGTGCAGCACTGCCTAAACATACCACACTGGCCAAGAGAAAAGGTAGAGACAGACCCAGTCCCAAGGTGTTTACATGCATTTGAGAACCTTAATGAAGCTGCCAGACAGTGCAGAAAAGATTGACATATGTTCCTGGTGGCATAGCAAGAACAGTTAATCTGACAGGGAGACAAATACGTGAGACGTTGGAAGCCTAATGGCATTACTGTACAAACAACTTCAGCATTTTAGGTATGCAAATCACTGCAAGTGTACAGCTCTTACCAAAATAACGATTCTTTTAAGCACAGATCTCAACAGAGGAAAATGTTATAAAACCCCCAGGCAGGAAAACTCCATATGAAAAGACGACTGACAACAGGGTCTAGACTGCTTACCAAAAACAGTCTGTCCTCTTAAAAATTAACTGAAAATTATAAAAATCAGCTTGTTACAATGAATCTAGCACCACACGGGAAAGGAAGTCAAACTGTTGACCTGGTCTTGCAAACCTTTTCCTGCCCAGGCAGAGTGAAGTTAATGAAACTGTTCAAGGTAGAAAGGATAGCTCACCCAGGGAAGACTCAGTGCCCAAAGAGATGTGGTGTCAGTGCCCAAAGAGATGTTTATGAGTTTGTATGACAGAGTTTTAGAGCTGAAAATTATTATAATAAGTTTCATTGTCTCTGTGCTCTAAAGAGAGCTGACCTGTTTACACCTGAAAACTGTCCTACCACTTTCAACCAAATTACAAGTATTCTACTATTTTGGACAGAAACAACAAATGTGGTTGAATCACGCCAAATATCCATGCAAATGTATCCTCATTAGCACCATTCTAAATCATGTAATTGCAATAGTTTATTTGCCAATATTTTCTCAGACCAATTTATTTTGAGAGTCAGCACTGGAGAGTCTGCTTTCTGCAATGACAGGTAATGGCAGAAATAGGTGTAAGCTGCTGGTATCTACAGGAAAACTGAAAGAGCTCCACCAACAAATGCAATTACACTGGTAATTACACCTCTATTAGCAGAAGGACCACTCATGTAATTCAGCAAGAGTATAAACAGTTTTAAGCTAGTCTTACATGCAGATAAAATTTTTTTCATAGGACAGATTTTCTCTAATGCAGACAAAGTTACTAATATAAGAGTGATATTGCCTAATATTTACTATTTTAATTTTTGATGGTATAAAGCTTGGATATTTTGGGTGCTCTTTCCACTAAAGTGGAAAGTAATGAAAGTAAAGTAATGAATAACTGTTTTGAAATTCTTAATCCAAAGCAATGTGACATTACAGGAACTAGAGAGGACACACAGAGACAGCATTGGAACATTTATGACACAGGAGAAGAGTTGCTTTCCTGGAGTATTCAAGTGGAAGAGATAGGAGATTTCTGATTTTACAAATAGTGATAGTTGTTCAAAAATCACAAGAAAGGAGCGGATTTCCCTTAAAGTCAAACAGCTCACAATGTCATAACAGCACTGAAATTTCGCAGGCTCTAAGACTTCACACCCCAGACCACGCAAATCTCTTCAATATGTTTAATGCCCCAAGTCACACAGACTATGCTGGGCAGGCTGTGGTCACACTACCAGCCAAATCCTGCTTACTTCCCCAGTGGGAACAGACCTATGGAGTCAGTAGGACACTCTGTGTGACTTAAGGCTCGTGGGAGCTGGTTGTAGCAAAGTGATGGCATCCATTGTAATGTGATCAAATGTAAAGAGATGCATTTTAGAGCTAAACCACACAAGACACAGTATATGACGCAAGGTAACCAAAACATACTGCCAACGGATAAGGAGACAGGTTGTTTGGGAAAAGAAAAGGCTAATGGAATTCTTGGCTGCACTAAAAAAGAACCCTTTATGCCACAGTACAAGGCCCAGTGAAATTGTATCTGGCCTATCATCTCCTTCTGGGGCTGTGATCCCACAGAGGCACACAGCCTCCACCTGCTACACCACCCTGCCTTAACACTTGCCTTGGGACATCTCTCCTTGGGAGCATCCCTCAAGCTCTGTCTGCAGCTCCTGAAGTGGCACAAGGAGAGCATCTTAAAAAGCTCATTGTTGGGCCCTGCTGAATCATACTCACTTTGGGAGCTTCCCACAATAGCAAACAGGGAACCAAGAAAAAACTGGATGCAGGTTTAACTGCATTAATTCCTTTGGTTTCATTCCTGATGCTGCCCAAAAGAGAATGGCTGTTCACCCTCTTCCTGAGACCATGAGCCAACACAGTGTACCACTGTCAACCTTTCTTGTCCCTCTGCCCAGGGGCAAGACTTCCACTGCTGGCAGCAAGCTGCCATCTTCCCACCATAAGGGCTGAGAATCTGCTCAGAGCCACCACACAGATTTTAAACTCAGGCAGGCAATAATTTCTTGTTTTCATTAACTGCATAGGTGCCAATGTATTTTCCATTTAAGCACTCAAAGAACAGAGGCAGAGAAGACTTGAATCCATCCATACACATGAGAAGAAGGAAGGACTGCTCCTAAAACCCTGAGCAGAGCTTGGAGTGTCTGAACCACATGGCACGGGGGCAGAGTGCCAGCAAGGGGGACAATCCCAGCATCTGCACCTCTTGCACTTCCCTTTCAGACAGTGCAACACCAGCCCCTTCCCCTATTAAACTCATGCCTTGAATTCAACATTGTAAGTAATTCAAGTAAATAACAATGTGATACAGAATAGATACACATGGTCTATGGATACAAATTCCTCTGAAAAATAAAGTTATCAATGTAACATAAGAGTGAATCTAAGACAAAGTACAAGAGTAAATGAAGCAATATTATGTCTCCAGTGCCCGGCCCCAATTTCTGTTACTCAGTAACACATCTTTTTCAAACAGTTAAGAAAAAAAGTCCTGACTGAGAACAACCTCCTACAGGCAGGTGATCGCAACCTTACAGGCTAAAGCATGTTTATTGTCAGATCCTGGAGAAACTTATAGTTCATCTGTGGTTTTGTTGCTGTGACTACGCAGACAAAGACTTGAGCTCCTTTTCTGCAAGTTCAGCCTGTAGCTCAGGGCATTCAATGCATTAATTCTGCTGGGGCCAGATGAGTGATACCCTGGAGCAGATACAATCTGGCTGCTACCGATGAAAGACTCATTAAAATATTCTTGCTGTGAACACACAACTGCAAGAACAATTTTGAGTGACCTTATACCTCTGCAAATGGCCAACGGCCAAACTCCTACCACTGTGCACGACCCTTGTACCAAAGCTAGAGAAAACAAATTTAACAAGGCCATAGCTGCAAGGGAATATGCCTGAAACTTCAAAATCTTCCCAACATTTCCCTCACTGTGAGGCAGAGGGATTTGCTTTCATGAAGAACAAGCCTCC
The DNA here is from genome assembly GCA_013397135.1 of Pachyramphus minor. Classification (NCBI taxonomy): domain Eukaryota; kingdom Metazoa; phylum Chordata; class Aves; order Passeriformes; family Tyrannidae; genus Pachyramphus; species Pachyramphus minor. Next base: position 354,247 of record VYXB01000675.1, on the reverse strand, counting down.
GCTTCATCCGCCTTGTATCAGATAACCTTTACATCCCAGCTCCCGGAGTTTTGTCTTCTCTGGGAGCTGTGAAAATTCCTCCAGAGCAGTGGCTGCGGTCAAAGATCGCATTTACAAGCGGAGCGCGATGCTGCCGGTAACCACAGTAACGGGGCACCCCCCCACACACACCCTCCCTGAGCCCCCTGGCCCCTCCGGTTGATGAGTAACTCGGGGACAATGGCTGCACCCAGCGCTCCCACAGGTCCCTAACACAGCCGGCCGGGAACAGGGGATGAAAGACTGCAGCGTGAAACTAGCCCCAGGGAATGGGGACCAGGGAAGTCTCCAAGCTGAAACTGCAGCTGGGGAGACACCCGTAGCTGGTGGGAGCCATCATAAAGGGAGTATCAAAGCAAATTTTGCCCCATATCTTTATTATTCTTTCTAAATGATTTTTGAATGAGTATTTACAGCATGTTCTCATGTGGAGAATAACGTGCAAGAAGAACTCTGAATTGGATCCAGATTTCGGTCCTCCTTAACTTCAGGGCTTTCATGAAGAAAGGGCAGACAAAAAGTTGTTCACAATGTTGTTTCAACTGTCACTTCATCTGTAGCAACTACTTTGCCAAGTGTAACATCAAGGCTAGCATGTTATGCTGCTTTAAAAAGCTATTACCAAACATATCTCAATTAGCTCACTATTTCTTAAATATTTAAAATCAACTGCTTCCCTGAAACAAAGATTTTTTTTTTCTATGAAAGTAGTAACCCAGCACCTGCTGCAGCATCCCAAGAACAAGAAAAGGCAAAAACCAGGCCAAGCATGGCTGTGTGCTGAAATGACAAAACTTGTCCCCTACTATATTGCAAGCTTGGTGACCCTCCTGTGGATTTTCCTCACCTGATGAGACTCTGTGGACTTGCTCCAGGCTACAGCCTGACATTTGGGCCAGGATGGACAACCCAGAAACTCAAGGTGGTGCACACATTCCCTTCCAGGCTGCCGAGGCAGCACAGGCACATGATGTAGAAAGAAAGGGCAGTGCAATAGGATCCGTAAGGTGAAAAAGCAGGGGCTGACAACCTCTCTGTATGACAACCTCTCTGTATGCATTTCAGGGGTTCCTGGTCTCACCTGACCTGGCTCTGTCCCAAGGACTGGCTGACAGTATTTAGAGTGCAGCCTCTGGACAAGTTTCATCTGGGAGGAGCCCAGTTCATGCACTCCCAGGTGACAACACTAAGCACATCAAAGTGGAGCAAGTGGAAATGATCAGCAGATCTTCTTCAAAAGCACACTTGTGATCTGATCTAAAATGCTAACCTAGATGCACACATGGTAAGCCAGATTTAAACTACACTCCAGCTTTGCCGAACTCCCCAGACACTCTGATGCAACACAAAAAACCAGCCCCTGCTTCTCACTGAGATGGATTTTCCCATACTCACAAACCCTGAAGTCACTATTTTGGAACTGATGAACTCTCACAGGGGATGAAAGTAAAATAAATGGCTCCCAAGTCCTGCTCCTTTCAAGTCGATTGCAGAAGCCCCTTTGACTTCAGAGACAACAATAAGAACAATAATAGGTTCTCATTAGGCCTCGTTCCCAGCAGGGCTTTGGGTACTTCCAGAAATAACAAGATCTTCCTAAAGGTCTCTTGCTTTGTCTCTTCCTTTAATCCCAACAGGATTGGAATTTGGGGTTAATTTTGTTGCAGAGCAGGCATTGAAATCCAGTGCAGCTCACATCAACACCTCTCATTCTGCCACTGTCTCCAAATATCTCAGGATTAGACCTTTCTTGTTGGGCAGCCAGGTAAAAAAGTGGGTTTCTAACAGATGGCTCTGGGTTAGCCACAAGTTTAGCTTTCATCTAATTAATATTCCTTGCATGTGCATGTGTTATGAAAGAATTGAAAGTAGGTGTATGGAATAAAGGACATCCAGACACTCCAAGCACTTAAAGATATAATTGCCAAGAGACTTCTACAACCTCATCCCACCTCCGGGGCATATTTTATTCCTAGCTTAATTATCTTCCAATATTTTTCCAGATTATCCAGCATACATTTCTCTTCCCTTTTTATAGTAAAGGCCCTTTCATAGAAACATGCGCCTCCTCATCTTATTTTGGTAGACAGAAATATAGCACCGATATAACAACGATTCAAACAAATAATTATATGTTTCTATAAAAAACCTCTAATACTGATTCAATACTGTATTTCTAGATTTAGTATAAAAATGATTTGTTCATATTCTCAATTCTCTTTTTTGTATCTGCATACAATTCTGTCCAGGGCCAAACACACTGATCATACATTTGAATCTGCCTGCTCTGGAGATAACATTCAAGTCCCAACCTTTTTTAGGTCTTTTCAGGCAAAAGACCAAACTTCTAAGAGGAAGGATTTCCCAGGCTGTGCTTTTCAAGCCTGCTCAGAGCAGGTCATTCAGAGCTCAGTTTGAGTGTCTTCCTCAAATCTTTTCCTATTAATCTAGGAAGCCAAGCTGTGATCCTGGTTTAGACCTAAAAACCTGGTGCCTTGCAATAGTAAGAAATTGGAACTTAATTCCCATTGAGCCATTTCTTGTAGAAAGTAATTAAAAGAAGCATTGATACACAAACAGCACTCCAGAGTCCTATTGTTTTACAAGTGACAGAAATCTGCATTTAGACAATGAAATAGGCTCTTCAATTTAAAGGGTCCCTTACTTAAAAAAGGGACTACAAAGGTGCATCTTGCAGCCTACTTTTCCTAAGGAATGTCTATGAGGAGGTTTCAATCACTATGACAACCTCTTTTTAATGCCAATGCTTTTCTAGCCCAGACAACTCTTTCCTGAGAAAGGGCATGTTTTAAGGCTCTGCCAAAACTGTGTTAAAAGCCTTACTGACAAGAAAATAATCTATGAGCTTACCATTTTGGCAAACATGAGTTTTCGAAAAGAATCTGGAATTTTACATTATAGCTAGCCAAAAGATTGCTTCTGTAAAGGGAGACAACAATAGACAGTAGAAGGAAAAAAAAAGGCCAAACCAATCTGCTATAAGCATCATTTATGTAAAAAGTGAGTGTTCTGGGATCTGAGAGTTCTGGTACCTCATGAGTTTGTAAACCTATAAAGATGAATTGCACAGGGACAGGTAATGACATAACATACCTCTTCAAATTTGCATTTTATTTCAACCCACAACAAGGATTCTTCAACATTTGTCAGCCTTTATCTGCCGAGTCACTGCTACATCTCCATCAACAAAATCAAATGCAACCATTTATCACAATTTGTATTTACAGAGTATTTCTTGTACTATATTGCCATCTTTCTCTAGAATAAGCAGGTAAAGGGTTTCCCTTTCATCAATGATTTGATGTTATTCCATAAGAATTACCTCATGGGGAATCCTATAAAAGAGGCTCTTCAATATTCACAGTGCAGTGGTAACCCGGTGTCAATTCAGAGGCACATTAGCTCAGCCCCCGTAAGGGCTCTGCATTCCCGCGGGATGGTTTGTAGCTATGCGGCCGCCCTGTTTTCCCTTTCAGTGACGATTTGAACCCACACAGGTTCCAGCAAGCGCATTTTCTACTCTGATTTCTGACCCGTTATTACTTTTAAAGGTTAATAAATCAACATAGATTATGTGGCACAGCTGAAACAGTAAATTGCAGTAAATCAGTGGCAGATGCTGGAGCGCGAAATGAGGATTTTGGATACTCATCCTGTACAAACGATCACGCTTCCCAGAGCTCACACGCAGCCTGCTGCAGGGGTGGCGGATCGGCACGGGAAGGAACAGGCAGAGAGCAGTTTTGCAATCACAGCCCGCACAAAAGCCTTAGCAGCTGTTGCTATTGAATCTGAGGGATGGAAAGGCTACACGCACCCCCAACAACTGCCTGCACTGCAGCTCATGGCCCGCACAAAGTGTTGCAAGAATTGTTCCCTTTTACCGCAGTGGTGTTCTTCACACGCGCGGGTACGCATACAAAGAGCACTTCAGTGTTATACAATAACAATACTATGTTACACAATAACAATACTATGTTATACAATATACAGTGGCTAAAAGAAAAGAGCTAATTTTATGTTAGACACGCCTGAGTAGAATAGAGTCCTGCAGGGTAGCCTTTGACTTGCTAAGAGTACAACTACTGTACTGAGCCTTCTCTTCTAGAAGCAGCACACATGTTACAAGAAAGGGATGTTACAAAAAAACTTACAACAATTAAAGCGGTTGGGGAAACGCCTCTGTTTATGAAAGAGTCCACATAAACCTGCATATCTGTGCCTTTGGCTCAAATGGCTTCAGAAAGCCATTGGAAGGGTCTCATGCTATGGACACTATTTGTGGGCTAAAATATTGGAACAATAGTGGATCTCTCAATATTTTTACCTCAAAACCAGTGGCAGTGATATATTGAGATATGGTCACAGTGAGGCACACAGTAAACATGACAAATGTAGCAATATGAGGATATTTATAGACCTCCCAGAGGTCCAGCCACCAACTAAGTGGTAATACTTGTGCCTCTGCCATTCTGTCATTAGAGAAAAAGAAGTTAAGTTCTGAAGTTTTCAGCCAAGGGATCTGAGGATTTTTTTCTTTTTTTTTTTTAGAAAGCATTAATGAATGCCTATACATTTGGCTAATGAAAATAAGCTTTGTCAGAAAAATCAGTAAAGGGACAGAAAGATCCCACTTCAAGACACATCACCCAGTTAAGGCTGTGTGTCCACAGCCCCCCTGACTGAGCANCTTTTTTTTTAGAAAGCATTAATGAATGCCTATACATTTGGCTAATGAAAATAAGCTTTGTCAGAAAAATCAGTAAAGGGACAGGAAGCCAGATCCCACTTCAAGACACATCACCCAGTTAAGGCTGTGTGTCCACAGCCCCCCTGACTGAGCAAAAAGGACCTCTGGTGAGGACCTCTGGGAGCGGGCAGGATATGCAACACTTCTCTCCTTGACAGCAATAAATTCCTTTTCCAAAATGTAGCCTCTTCCTCTGAGGGCAGCAGAGCTATGTGAGCGTACATTTAGCCCTGGGCTATCTATAGTTTCTGCACATAGATTACGTTGTCTCTCAGCTAAGACAAAGGCTGGTCCTTGTCTAGTCATCCAGGACAGATGCTGGCCAAGCTGGGAGTAGCTTGAACAGTGACAAACTCATGCATGCATCAAAGTCAACAGAGGCACAGGTGCAGACAGTCAGGCTCAGCCTCACCAATCTGCTGACAGTGACAGAAAAAATCATCCCAGAAGGCAACACCTCCCAGGCTAAAGCTGAAGACGCAGGCCAATCAATCTAGAAAAGAGGTGAAAAGGCAAGAGAAGCTGAAAGTCATGATTTTGGCTGACCTAGTGCCACCAACCAGGTTATTTTTTCTGTTATGACTTCTGTCAGGATACTCTACCTGCAGAGCACCAAGCTCCACCAACAATGAGGTATGCAGCTGGTCATCTCAGTGTCCTCCAGGAACACATGAGAAAGCTGTTGTCACATACTCAGGGCAGCTGCTGGCCATGTGTGGCTTTGGTATGTGGGAGCAGCTGGGGAACTGATGGAAATCACTGCAGTCCCCACTGCTCTGCCCTCTAACTGGCCTCTTACAGGCACCACTTAGATATTTCCCACCACAGGGTACAACAGTACAAAGAGGTTTCAACATTTTGCAGTTTCCTGAAGGGTGATCTCAACCTCTCCAGGAGCTAACACTGGAGAATGGTTCCTGGTTCTGCTGCTATCTCTGCTTTCTCTGTCTCCAGGGGTTTGGCAACCTAGACAAGTTCCTACTGAAGTAATCTAAAATCCAGTTGTTGCAGATACTGGCATCAAGGACATCAGTTATTCAGTGGTGGATGCTTTAAATGACAACATGATAAACAGGAGTTGCCCAGACTCCAAACTCCTGTTCGATTTGATAAGAAAGGTTGGCCCCAATGCACCGAAGACCCTCAGCCCCTCAATGCAACTGATGATGTTTCAGGTTCTTGTGCTTCAGAAGAACACATCTGAAATCTCTCCATCACAGCTTTGCACTACTCAGGAAAAGACACAGAGCCTCATCTAGACTGCCCAGGCTTCAGAGTACTGCTCTATTTCAGTGATACATCAACCTGGCAGGGCTCAGCCTCAGCAGAGATGGATGTCCAGTTCAGCACCCATGACCTAGGTGCCAGCCAGCAACATGGAGGGGTCAGCCAGCAGGATTTGGCCAAACCGAAGTTTTATGATTCAGGTAAAAATGGAGGTAGTCCACAAGACTACAGGAGTTTTGCAGTAAGTACCCATTAAAGCTGGTAAGACCTGAGTCAGAGAACTGCCAGGTTTCCTCCTGGAGCCTTTTGGAGAGACACTGATAATCAGTTTTAATATCCGAGATGCTGATGTAGGGGAAGGTAGCTAGGCTGTAACTCTGGAGCACAGAACTAGCCCTGCTCAGTTTAAACAAAATAGGCTCCCTTTGTGAGCCCTGCCTGAGGTGGTCAGCCTCTAACAAAAGACCACTGACAGTCCTCTGGCACAATCTCAAGTAATTCGAACTTTCTGCAGCTCTTGCAGTAACACAGTTCACTTAAAGCTGACACAGGCAGGAACTTTCCAGTAATCCTCATGTTAGCTCTTATGCTGGGTTAATAATTCCCTGCTCAATCAGCTGTGTCTGAGACACCACCAGTATGATTCTGGTTAAGTCTAAAAGTGGAGTCAAAAATATATACAGAAAACTTGAAAAAATTAAATAAAACAAATGCTGTATCCCACTTGTGTGCAAAGTAAAGCAGACTTGCTATTTTTTCATTTTATTATAGTGATTTATAATCCAAAGAGAGGCCAAGATCAAGACTCTGTGCCCTAAAAACATAAACACAAGAAAAAACAGCAAATACTTTGCTTTTGATGTCTTTGAACACTGCTGCTTTTCATTTTTTGTCTTTTCTTTTTTTAATTAATAGATAGAGACAAATTTAAATCTAACGCCTAAAACTATTATACATCCAATGTTGTTGGCAAGCTCTGAGCTCCTATTTTGGGTAAACTTGTTCTCCAACAGGCTGGTGACAGGACTCCCATGAATAGCCTCTCCCACAGCACAGTGAAGTTCCTAAAGCCCTGAACTCCATATGCCATCTACATAATATTCTCATTGCTTCAGTTTTTTTCTGAAGCCTACAGAAAACTTATTTCTTGAGCTGATTTTGACTTAGTAAAAAAAATTCAGTGTGTTCTGATTTTAGCAGAAAGAGTTCTGGTTAAAAAAAATAAAAATTGGCCACATGCACTCACCTTGGTCTTTCTATCACAAAGATCTGAGCAAGGGGTCTAAGCAAACAGGCAGACACACCTGTCCCACCTCAAAGCAAAATTCTGACCAGGCAGACAGCATTGTTAAAGGAAAATACAGGGATTTTCCTTAGCGATTCAAGGGCAATTCATACAGCAATTAAAGTATCAAGTTCAGATGTGCTCAAAATTAATGTGGTTATAATAGTAAAAGTATCGAGATACATAAACAAATAAATAAGCTGGTAAAATGGGGTGAGACGTTTTAGCTTGAGTCAATCTCTTCCCTAGGGATGAGAGCCACAATGGTCCCTGCTCCCCACGGCCGCAGCGCTGGGGTCAGCTCAGCAGGTGTGATACACACACTCTGCCTTAAGATGAGCAGAGACCCTGACATCATGGGTATCTCTCCTATCCTCTCCTGGTTGTTTCCACAACCAGCAATTATCTGGAGAAAGGCCCAAATGTAATCAAGAGCCAAATGGGGATGAACATCTTAATTCTGATGAGAAGCCCAGGTCACGGCTATTCTGTATCATCTGCAGCACTGGGAGGGGAGCAAACGCTGCTCTGCACAGCTCTGCTGCCTGCTTTTGTGTTGACAATATGCACTTAAAATTCTGCCAACAAATACAAATAAAAATGTAAAAATACATTTGCTGCACCTGGTTCTTTATTCTTCTCTGAAATATATGACTAAGCTTTGCTCTGACCTGAGTGGGAAGGCAATATAGCTACTGTTTGTGTATTGAAACAGGTATTAGCTGTATCCAAAACAGCCCAGCTAGAGGCATGAGCAAAAAGAGTAACAAAAAATTAGACTGGGCATTCCACTGCCCCTCAAACAGCAGTGCTATCAAGGAATGACAATGTTTGTATGTCCAAAGTTTGGCAAGTTTTGTAAAGGAGTTTTAAAGAACAATGTAAACACAGTAATTTTTTGGCAGGAAAAAAACAAAGCTCAAAGCATCTGAGAACATTGCAGACAGTTACCACCTCTGTAACTTGCCTTTTCCCTGGAAAAGGATAGCATGTAAATACACCCATATACAGTGGGATGCTTTCGTTTACAACCTCCTGGGCAAGTCAGGCACATCTGGAGAAATCATCTTCACAGTATATTACAAGCCTAGGAGCACTCCTTGTAGGATGTGAAGACAGATGGCTAGGAGGAAGCATGACAAGGAAATATAAAATCACAACAACCAGGGAAACAAATAACAATATAAAAACTAAAGATCACCCAGGGAGATGATCAGGCAACATATTTTAACAGAAAACAACTTCTGCAACTGCGTGCATCTCAATGGTGGGGACTGTAATCAGGCATTGGGGAAACAGCAAACTCAAAGAGGGATTAAACAAATTGAGAGATTATGGGGGCATGGACTGTGGCACTGACTTGCCCCACGGTGAGTCAACACCGTGACTGGGGGAAACCTGTATCCCCAAAAGCCCCTAAATATTTGCCTGCTGCAAGCTGGGACAGTACAAGGAGGAAAGGACCAGTCAGTACTTGTCCTGTTTCTGACACACTTCCCTCAATATTTGTTGCTAAGCAGAGCTTGGACATCATAGAATTTAGCAGGTCTGAGAAGCGACGCTTATGGCACTAAATACAACAAGGCACCACACACACATAACTACATACATACACTGCCACATAATGCAGTAGCATTAGCCCTGGACCTGCTGCAGTTTTTGGCAGGTGCAGCAGTGCCCTGCTGAGTTGGCTGGCATGTGGAGATGGACCTGGCCACATTGGGATGGGACTGAGCAGAGGGAGCCGTTCCAGCCCAGCCGGGCTCTGCCATTTAACCCGTGGGGCAGGCAAGCATACCTGTCTTGTTTAATGAGCCTCTGTAAATATTAACAGGGCAGGTCTTCTCTAACTTTGAATTACTTAAACATGCAAAGCAGTGGTTAAAATCATCCAGACTCTCTTCTGCTATCTGCATGGCAGTTGGGCTCATTGATCTCACACATCAATAAAAGGGCCACTTAGTTTAACTGGAGGATATATCTTAATTATCTTAATATGCATGGCACTGGCCAGGCAGCCCAGCCAAGTTCCAGTCCCTGGGAAGCCTTCTATCCCTAAAATGAGCCGCGCCAGGAGATCCTCTTTCACTGTTTACCTGCCTCTCCTCCAGACTCACTTCCCCTGAAACAGAAGGAAGTCAGTGTACTTTGTGACTAACAAACTCACCCAAAAAGGGTGTGTTGTATCTCACAGAAATTTTAACTCACTCACAGAGCAGGATACACCCAAAAACTTCTCTGGAGAGCACCAGCTTTTCCCAGAGGCTCATTTTGTGCATATATTCAAGACCATGCTTTCATGAGCCTGTTTCTGTCTGCAGAGATCAATGTGAGGGAGCCCTGGGGCTCCTTCCCACCCAGCACAGCTCCCAGCCACCACCCCCGCTCTGCACCTACTGGAGCTCTCATCTACAGATCAAACCAGGTTCCTGACTGTATTTCTTCTGATTGATCCCAGGGTTTGGGACAGAGTAATCCTGCTGTCCATCTGGCCACATTCTCCCTGCCTCCACCTGGCTCCTCCCAATCCATTAAGACACAGACCTGGGACTTTATGCCTCAAGAGAGGTGGAAATCCCAGAGTGTCGTGAATATCTTTAACAAATGCCAGAGAGGAATAAGAGGGAGGATGATGTCAAATCGAAACACAGTCCAAGAGACAGGAAAGCAGTGTCTTTCCTCATTGCACTGCACAAGCCTGGCTTCAGGGAAGCAGTTGCCACACTTAACCAAAACGCTGAATAATTACAGGCCACTTAGCCCAGAGGGCTCCCTATTGCACAAAGTCCTCTGTAAAGGTTTCCACACAAACGGGATGGTTTGAGCTTATTTGGTCAACATTAATGATGGAGATGGCAAAAAGGGAGCCTCAGGTGCAAGTACACAAGTTTAGTCTCAGCAGCTGCCTTGCAGCAACATGGTTGTTATTGTCCAGAGCCCCTGGGCAATTCGGTGTCAGCCACCCTTTCCTCTGACTGTGGCTCACAGGGACTTCATGGGTCTTCTCCAGTGTCTCCAAAGAGCAGCAAACCAAAGGCAGATAATGATTTCACAACCATGACAGCCCGTTTCCCAACTCTGAGCATTTTTATACACACAAACCATTGCATGAGCCTGATGCTCATGAGTCACCCTGTTTGGTTTGACTTCTCTCCTCTGCTCCTCAATGAACACAAGCCAGCACAGGCCAAATCCTACCCACAGTTGATACTGTCTCGTGAAATCAATTACAGGTAGCTGCTTCTCAGATTGCACAGCTTAGGACCTGGTGAGGGAACACATGTGGATACATCCTGCACACACTGTTTGTCTTGATCCATTTTTTTTCCCATCCTCTGTCTTTTCTAAAAACACAGATTCCCAGTCCCATGGTTCTGAGGAAACAAAGCAGCAGGGAAAGAGAAAAAGAGAACAAGTGTGGATAAAGCTCAAGGTAGCTCTAGGTAAGATGGTGCTTGAAATCCCAGTAGCCTTCTCAGAGTCGGCTCTCTCTTCCCACTTCTAGCAACATGTGTATTGGACCCATCTTTGCACCCATCTTTGCAAAGATACAAGCCTTTTTTTTTTTTTCTGAAGTGTAGCCAGAGTTACAAGTATAATCCTCTGAAGCCAGCAAAGTTTTCTAAAGTGTGAGAGAGCCCAGAGACCAGCCTTTTCTATTCCTCCTCTTTGTTCAGATCAGGAATTTGCAATCCAAATCTCAGCCACACCAGGGAAAGCAACGAGCCTAGCTGCTGTAAGAAGCATCTTAGAGAGTCCATGAGGCTGTGTGCCAAGGAGCTGCTGCAAGACAAGGTGAACTGAGCTCAAAAAAACCCCTGTATGTATATAACACCATTAGGATAGCAAATAAAAAAACCTGTCCTGCAATGCAAAGGAATGTGATAGTTCCCAACTGCTCCCCTATAGCTGCAAAGAGTCCTTGAAATATTAACAGGGTTATCAGCATTCACTTATCGGTTACAGTAGTGCTTAGATAATTCAAAGGACTGAGCCAGAGCTCATAAATATGCACACTTTCTCACTGCAAAACTGTTATTATCAGAGAATTTGTTACGTTTTTTTAACTAAAATTTGTTAATCTTTTGAATTAATAAACCTAGGAAGGCAGATCTACAGGGGAGAAATACTAAGTTTTTTATTTTTGCATCCATTTCTTACTATTTTTTCTTGTGCTCTGTGTGTTTTCAAGACAGGTGTTTTTAAACATGTTTATGGAATCTCCTAAGGTTTTGATGTTGGTAAAATACAGCTGCATTTTACATTACAAAATCTGTGGCAGGTTCAAACTGTAAAACTTTTTAGGTGGCAGAACTTTGTGCAAATGAAAGCTGGGAGTTTTGTACCCACAGAAGAGAGTGGTGAGTGCTGACACTCTTGCCTATGTGGGTTAGGTGCTGAGTATTGCACACAGAGCACTGGAACAAATTTTTCACTTAGTTTGACTCCATGTGGTCACACTGGCCTGAGGGAGGGACAGTACGATCTCTTCATAAGTTAAAAGGACTTTCTAGAAATTTTCCACCTTCCAGAAGGGACAAGAAGCATGGCCAAAATCATACAATATCTCCTCCAAGAAGAAGCAGCAGAGAACCCACCAAGACAAAGGCAGAGTCTAAACGTCCCTAACTACTGCCTCCTCTTTTACACCATCCCTAATGCCTGTCCAAGCATGTGCTGAACTGCTCCAGCACAAGGCAAAAAAATTGTACTCAAAAGAAAACCAACAAAAAATAGTATTTTCTTTAGGCTTTGGCTGGAAATGCACAGCAACCCTAAGCTAAATTAAGGAATGGCTATCAACAGCCTTCCTCCTCCTCTGCACTGGAACTCATCTTATGGTGCATTGAACTATTTCTTCACACTAAGAACTTTTTAGTCTGCTTGTTTTTATTGTTAGTTTGGCTTTTTGTCAACTTTCATCCTCCCTTGCACTATCTCTGATACTCATTCGATGGTTCTCCATGCTAAGTCAGAAGTTCGTTTTGTTTTGTTTGGTTTTTTTAATGGCAGATTGGCATTTAGAAACTTGGTGCATGGAAATAGCCCAGCACAAGGTCATACAGGTGATGGGAAGCAAAGGGCTGTAACAGCCAGAAGCAAGATTGGCTCAGATTAGCTGCAATTTGCAGCCTGTGACTTTTGTGAATAACTGCCAACCCCATTCATCTCTCTGTTGAACCCCTTACTTTGTGGATTTTTTACCTTCTTTTGATACCAAGTTTAGGAGAAGATAGCAATGATGCAACCAACACACAACAACTTACACAAGCTCAGGCAGTTCAAAGGGCTAACTGCACTTACAGTTTGTTAATATGTATGTTCCATTTCTGCAGCAAAAAGAGAACAGGAAATCATTTTCCCACCAGCAAGTTCAATTTTCTATTCCATGAAATGTGTTGCACATACATAATACTACTTATAATTTTTTACTACTTTTTATTCAGCTTATTAATTGATCAAAATTCATTTTAAACTCAATTACATTTCTCTGGATCCCTTCACAGAGAGGTCATCCCAGAAATTTGTTTCCCTAAAGATTTCAAACTGCCCTCTAACATCCCACCTAAACATTGAGTGTGTTCACTTACAGATTTGTTCCTTTAAACTGCCCTGCTCCTGTTTTCCATAAGCACTTCAGGGAGGTAGGCAGCAATCATAGTCATCTTTGGCTTTCACTTCACAATATGAAAGATGCAACCTCCTACCATAAAGAATACCTCCAGTAAAACAAATTCTCTGTTCCCCAATTTGTCCTCTTTACAATATACATGAACTTTTCTTGACTAGAAATTATAAGAACTGTACAGAGATGAGATATTTGCAGTGCCTTGTACAACAGCATGTAATACTTTACTTTATTTAAAAAACCCATTTCACTTATTAATCCCCTGTGGTGGAAGCCCCATGCACCAATGCATTTTTTGGCTGGTCTGATACTTCCATCTTTCTGAACCAACTCAAACAGAGAGACAGTGGGTGGGCAAGAAAATTAAGTTCCCCAAATAATGTATTTTCAGAAAAAAAGAGTAATTTTCAATCCAAATATTTAAAAAAGCACTTTCAGTACTACTTAAGTTAGTGGAAGGCCCATCTCGAAAGAGAGGGCAGTGTGATCCTGGTATATCACAGCCAGGTAACAATATATTGCTTTCTTCAGAGAAGCAGCAGCATTGCTGGCTTCCAAACAAGCAGCAACACATGATCCAACCAAATGAAAATCAAGAGGTGCTGAAATGCCATCACATGGAAGCTAACCTGCTCCAAGAGATTTTGTGACTCATAAATTATCACAGAGAAAATGAAATGCTACAAAATGCCTAAGAACAGAATGAAAAACTATGTCTAAAAGGAACAGAAACAGTGGTGGTTTCTTAGTGTGGGATTATTAATGCTATTTCTTTCCAAAAGGGATTAAATGATGCAGAAGCTCTAATGGATCACTGTCTCATTTGCTAGAGGACCAGCTCACAGCTGCAAGCCCCATGACCTGACCATCTATGCAAGGTGCCTACACCCACTGGCCTCTCCCACTGCATCATGAGGATGGACCAGGAGTTCAACAGCGAAAAACCCATCCCCAGGTTGGACCACCAGCTAATTAGCTACTGGCTGCCACAGGTGGGATGCAGGAAGGGATGACACTGGTCACAAAACTAGTCAGAGGCATGGTTTGGATGATCACGATAGAGTAAAAGAGAAAACTACTACAAAAAAGGAAAAAGCACTAGAAATGCAAATGCAGATACATGGCTGTAAAATCATCAGACTGAGCTCTCTGTAGAGTACATGGACAGATTCAGTGACCCTCTGGGAGTCTTACCTGCTGAATGAGCCAAGAATACGCCTTGCCGGGTATTAGGCAATGTCATGTAATATGACTACAGCAGTAAAAACAAAGGCTCTACAGTGCAAAGAACAACACTGTGAATTTCACAACTGCTGAAATCTCAGATTGATTTCTTTAAAATTCAGTTTCATCACTGGAACAAAATTTAATTAGTCTTTTTCTTATTAGTCACTTATATAAATTCATTTAAATACCTGAAAACACACCATATCCCAACTGTATGCAGCATGAAACCAGTAAAATGCCACCATAAATGATCAGTATGGGACCTGTAGAGTGAGAGTAAAGTTGTTTACCCCATGGGAAGCTTTCCAGACTGACAAAGCTTTCAAACTGGCCATCAAAGTTGTCACTTTACTTTCCCTTTGGGCCTTGAAAAGAGCAATGGAATCTTTTAACAGCTACAGACTGATCAAAGAGAAACGGAGCAAAAACCCAGGGAGTCAATGACACCACCTCAGGAGAAAGGGCCTGTCCTGGAGGATTTGCCGCAGGGGAAAAAAAGGGATGGATACTCAACTGCCAGAAGGGGTGTGAAGAATTTTATCCGATCATCTCAGCACCTCAGCTTCAGCCCAGTCTGGTGCAGGTTGGCTAAGATAAGGAGTGAATCAGTCATCTCAGCTTAAGAAATCCCCAACCACTTGGCAAGGGACATAGTATAAAAGCAGATAGTACTAAAGTTCGTAAAACTCAGTCATACAAAACAAACACGTTCATAGAACAGAAAAAATGTCCTTGTCTCTCAGTTCTCACCTGAGTTTATTGCCATTAATCAGTCATGTCCATCAGTGCTGTTAGTAGTAATTAGGAATTTCTTAGTTTAAAGCCTCTTAAAGCTGAAAAAAAATCCCAGACACTGCTATTAGCTGAGCCATAGGGGAGCTGAGGCTCTAAAGAACAAGCCAGTAAAGGCAACAGCAACTTGTAACAAGGGATAGCAAAAAAAAATACAGCCACTATCAATACCCAGACTGGGCCAAATTCCCAGTTCAGGGCACAGGTGTTGCTCGCACAATGACTGCAAAGACAACAAGCATTGGTACTCAGTGTGTAGAATGCCCTGTAACCTGTAGCAGGACACAGATGTCCTGTGACTGCTTGTGCTGGTCACCTCTGTGGAATTGTCACCACTTCATGCCATGGCTCTCAAGACCCTGCACAAGGAGAGGGGCAAAGGATTGTGGCTGCAAAACCTGTGGAAGCTGCAGCCAGCAGCCATCACCACTGACATCCCAACTCCAGAATTGCCACTGAGAGTGCAAGGGCTGTGTGGGCAATGCACTGGTTCACTGGGAGCATCTTATGGGGCATCCCTGGGAGGGATGGACCCCACCCTTGTCCTGCACCAATGTATATCCACCTAATAGCAAGTAACCGCACAGTGGTCAGAAGAGGGTGAGAGGTGGGTAAGAAATCTGCCCTGCCTCTCCAAATGCAAGAGGGAAGGCAGTGAGAAAGAATGCTGCCACACCCACCATCAGCAAGCACTGTGCCTGGTGGGCAGCTGCCAGTCAGCTCCCAGTGCCTGTCACAGGCACCATCGGCCGGGCCCGGTGCAGTCCCCAGCACTGCTGTCTGGATATCTTTCAGGGCAGTCGCTCAGTCGATGCCTGGTGGTTATCCTAACTATTTACAGCAAGTATTACAAAACAGCCCAACAAGGTCCACTGTGCACAGCCCTGTACAAACTTGTAGCAGGCAAACTTTGCAGATGTGGCACCTTGCTGCACAATAGCTCAAGGCAGACAGAGCCAGTGGGATCCAAAGGGAGATAGAAGAAAATAAGGAAGCAGGAAAGAGGAATACCAGCATGTTTTCTGTAACAAGCTTTTAGCATCCACCAGGTTCTAAAATATACCCAGGGTTCCCACTCTGCATAACCAGTGCGAATAACCAGCTGCTGCCTACTGTCAGCAGCTTGGTCAACAAACCCAGGTGTTAGACTGCCAAACTCAATGCAGAATAATGTCAGGTAGCTTAGTAAGCGGGACCTAAAAGTTAACCTGACATTTCAAAAAAACTTCTCTCTTTAGCTTGTAACAAATCCTTCTGCAAACACCCTGCAAAACCACCCAGGAGGCACCAGCCTCCTGATCTCGAGAAACTGAAGATAAGATGGGATTTAAACTAGCAGGCAATTATCTGCCAGATGGAGAGCTCATCATGCAGAGCACACGTTGCTGCTAAATTACACCGCGTCAGTAAAAGGAGACCAGCACCAGAAATACACCCCATGAGAAGGAAAATTGAGTCAACTGATGGGGTAGTTCCACCCAGCCATTGCTGCCAAGAGACCTTTACTATATGTGTTAGGACAGCGTTGGCCATCTATAGCATCTGCGGGCACACTGCGGGAAAAGCCACCAGATCCAAGCAACAGGCAGCAACATGTTGATAATTACTAGCAAGTCTATCATCATGGCAAACTGCAGTCAGAAAGAGGATTAAACAGTAGGTGAAGATGGGTTGAACTCCGAATATTTAGCAGTGTAATTTAAGCCTGAGCCCATGAATCATTCCATAAATGACCCTTTAGCCCATCTGGGGGCCACTCCATGTAAAAACAGAATACATTTACAAATAGTTAAAGCCAGAATACCAAAAAATCCTCTCTGATCAGTAGGAAAGTATTCCATGGGAATTCCCAGGGTTCTTGATTATTTTACCTCTGAGTTCCCAGGTGAGAAGAACTGAGTTCCGGGCTACAATCAGTCCTGACACGGCCCGAAAGGTTTGTGATCCAGCTTTTATTATGGCCTAAGCAGTGTCCAGCAGTTGAGGGTCACACTGTGACTGCCCATACTGCTGCTCGACTGAAATGGAGGTGCTCATGTACACGAACATGAGCCAGAAAGCCGCCTCTCTGGTGCCCTGCAAGTGTGAGCCTGACTCTGTGGCTTATGACACTTATCAAAGCGATGGGAAACGTGAGTCCCACAACACCTTCTGAACCATATTTGACTCCTCTTCAATGTATAGCAAAGTGAGAGCTCTGACATCAAGGGCTGGAGCCCAGCCCATCTCTGCCCTTGCTGAGTGTCCTGATCACCATGCTGAGTGAAGTGCCCAAGCTGTAGTGGGATGGTATTTCAAGTATTCCCACTTTATAGGACACTTAACTGCCTAAAACAGGATACAGCTGCGGGGAACAGGCACCTACAAGCGAGGTGCTTTGGCATTTAATGGTTAGATCTAAGTCCTTTACTAGACCTAAGCTGTGAAAGGTGCCAAATGCCTCTCCCTAGTCATGCTGAGCAGTGCCCTAAGTGTCTGGAGGCTGGCAACCATGCTCTGCTAAAGCAAGTAACTCACTGGTGTGGGACAGCTTTTCTGTGATTTAAACAAAATGCAGATAACTAAATAAATTTAAAAAATAAAAATCACAGCTTGGATCTTTGAGGGCCTCCTTTAGAAA
This sequence comes from Pachyramphus minor, assembly GCA_013397135.1. NCBI lineage: Eukaryota > Metazoa > Chordata > Aves > Passeriformes > Tyrannidae > Pachyramphus > Pachyramphus minor. The sequence goes on along the minus strand of VYXB01000675.1, from coordinate 336,657 downwards.
CAGAGCCAGCACAAACCCTGCTACAAGCACACAAATAAATAAGGGGCTGGGCTGGTTTCTGGAAAGTCCAAAAGTGCTACGACAGGAATTCAATGCAATAAGTTCACTGACCTGCTAACATCAGTTTTGGATAGAGCCAAGGAGTCTGACCTGTAGCTCGTGAAAGGAAAGAGCAAACCCAACCAATCCAACAGATCTTTGTACTCATGATGTGTGCTCTGGTGGCATGGCAGCTACAGAGAATCGCCTTGAGTACACTTGCTTCCAAACCTAAAGCCCCTTGGGATTGAACAGCCAAGACAGACTGCTAGGTGCTGGTCATCTTGTCTTGAAACTCAAATCTCATAACACAGTCTGTGCTTTGCCCCTTTTCGTGAGGTCCAGAAGCTTTTGCTTCTTCCTGAAACTGGACCTAGCCCACAGACTTCATGGCAGGCATGAAATGCCATCCTGACAGTGGTTGTTAACAACCACTCCCTCCTTCAAAAACCACTGAAATATTTTGTTTGTATGTGTCATCTCCAAAACTGCTGGAGACCTGATGGAATGTAGCATCTATCATGCGCTGGGCAACGGTGTTGAAAACAGAGTACTTTCCTTTGTATTTGATAAGTATAACAAGTCTATGTTTATTATGTGGTCCCCTGAGGATTTATTACAGGTTTACAGTTTCATTTATTTGCTTTTTTTGTGCTTGGCAAGTGTAAACACTGGAATAAATAGGAAGGTGGTTACAGCTTAGCAGCACTAACGACTTGTTGAAACAAAGTCCAAAAGTTTTCCTTTCTCTACAGCAAATCCTACCTTTTTGTCCAGGCGCTTCTTTTTCAAGTGTGAAGATCATCTTTCTGAAGTATTTTTAAATTTTATTTCTTTGTTGAATGCCAAATCCCCATAAAAGCGTACTTTCCCCCATGATTCACTCAAACTCTTGACAATATTTAAAGTATATCCTAAAATTATTCATGGCAAAACATTTTCCTGTTTGCAAATTATAGCCTCCTCCATCTTTTCTATCTAGTCTGCTAATCCTATTACTACAGGTAGTTTGCTATAACAGCAATAAGTCCAATCAATCCTACAAAAGGAAACAAACCCTTCCGTTCTGGAACACACATTCAGGGTGGGTTCATCCCACTGAACTTCAGCCACAACAAGGCAATCAGCCCAAGTCAGTCACTTATGTTCCCTCTTTAATCAGTGGGGTGAGATGGACGTTTCCAGTCAACAGCCCTCCTGCTTGTCAACCAACCATGGCTGCAGCTTACATTTGAAGAGAGATGTGGAGAGATGATCATGGTAGGAGACAAAAATCTGACTAAAAGAGCCAAGCTGTACCTTTGATAATGCTGTTTCAATTCAAAAAAAAGGGAAAAAAAAGTATTAGGCAAATGTCGCCAGATCTCAAAATTTTCCATAAAGATTACATCCTGCCCCTTTTGGAAACTTGTGTTACATCTATAAATAGTTTACTGTTTTTCAACACTGCAAAAAGAGTTCCACTGGGGTGGGGGGAATAATAATAATACTGTAACTTGTCTCAGAAACACAAACTGGCAAAACTGAATTTAATTAGCTCTGAGATGTTCTTTGTTTCAAATGGACAACAACTGTGAACAAACCTTTGAAGAACTGAGCCACACATCAACTTACTCTGTACTTTGATTTATGCAATCTTTCGTCCAAAGTCTTAAAAGAAGGAGCAGACAACAAGAAAGCCTATAATTCAGAAAAGACAGCATCACCACGGCCATTTCTTAAATGGCAAAGTAGATGTCAGAATAGTTGGGACTACTATTTTACCTAAAAACATCATAATTCCCCCCCAAAAAAACAGGACAGAAAAACTGTAACATGAAGATTGCCAAAGATTTTTATTAGATCTGATCTGAATACCTTCAGGTCTTCTAATCCTCCTATGTTTCCTAAAGACTGCTCATAGATATTTTTGGAAATCCCAAAGGAAGCCAAGGGAGACAGTTGCTCAAATCTTGCAACTTAGGCAATACTGAGATAAGCAGGTAAGTTGTGGTGTTACCTCAAGCACACAAACATAGTGAGTTTGTCCTCCTAGGGCTTATGAAAGAGAGAGTGTAGGGATGGAGAGCACAGATCTCATGTCTTGACATTTGATCTTTTCCTTACTCATCCTCCATGCATGGAGCATTACAGCTTGAGTTGCCTATGCTGCTAAATATTGTAAAGGTATTTGCATATAGGTTTGAAGAAGTTTCTGCTTCACATTTGCTTGTTTCCTGTCCCAACTTTCAGAGCAGCCACATTCCCAGGGTCTTTGTATCAGTCTCACCTGACCCACAAGGGAACTGAGTGGCCCAGTGATGTCGCAAGTTGAACCTGCACTACTTATGTATGTACTCTACAGCTCATTGCTGCCTGTGCCCAAAATAACCAGATGAAAATGAGCTCAACTATGCCAATGTATGCAGCAGCTACACATCTGGCTGAACTGGAACCACTGCCTTAGGTGTGCCATGCCCTAATGTGCTCCCGGACCCATGTACCCTGAGCACCCAGCCAGCCCAAACACTGGAGACAACCTCTCAGCTGCAGGGCTGTCTGACAGACCCGCTGCACACTCCAAGAAAGAGGCAGAAGATCATGGATGAGTCACCCCAAAACCTCCTTGGAGATGCTGGGAGATCCCAGGCTGCCAAGATGCTCTTACCAAGATGCTCTGATCAGACTCGTGGAAACGTGAGGATGCCTGGGTTCCCATCCAAGCGTCTGCTAAGTACCTCTCAATCACCATACAGAAGAGCAGTGAGCACACTACCTACCTTCACCTAATGTTATACTCCAAAACCTAACAGTACATTCCTCAGTTGTGGAGGAAAATCCATTCAGCTCAAAGATGGGAGTCAACAGTGGAAGGGAGTTCCAAGGTATTAAGTATATACACTGAAGAAAAATGGACTATTCAATGATCAAATATAAAATGACAAGCTTTATCAGCAGCCAACCACTTCCTCGGGCAGCGCAAGGGATATCGGAGATAATGAAGTATAAAATCCCCCTGCTTCACATCACCTACTTTTCCCACCACTACTTCCACTGCAGGCTCACTATCATCTTAACAGTGAAACTTAGAAAACTTCCTGTATTCTAAACAAAGGGATCTTTTGCCATCACCTTGACAACAATTCAATGTTTATTCTGTATTTGGCAGTTTGCAGCAGGTTCTGCAACCCCAGCCTAAATCAATTCTGAACTGCAAGGAAATGTGACCAGAAAAAACAGAAGAGAGGATTTTTCTCAACCTGCAAGTGCAGGTCAGAAGTAAGAATACTTCAGTGACTTCTAAGAGTCCCACTTAGAAGAGGGAAGCAAATCACAAGAGAATACAGCAAGGAAATCAATTCTTTAATGCACCCTGGAGCTGAAAAAGTAGTCAAAAAGTATAAAACAATTACTAATCCAATTAAAAAAATGGCTATTGCAACTACCTCCTCATTTGCAAATAATTTGAAAAATCAGGAAAAAAATCTTCCAGGTAATCCCACCATCATACTTCTCTATATTTAATTTCTTTCCTATGAGATTTGTTATCAAGTAAAGAACATTTTCCCTCTCCCATCTCCAGTCTCATTCTTCTTATAACTCCTCCTTGTTGCCCTTGTCTCCCTCTTTCCCAGAAATTGCTGAGAAAAGTATCAATGTTTTATTTATTTACAGACAGAAAGTATGTTTTATCTCAGTAGAAAGTTACTTTGCCAGTCAGCCTTTCACTAAGTATTTTCTCCTCATTGCCATAGATGTTCTCCTGCTTTTTGAAACAAATATACACCACTCCTATGAAATCCAAGGATGAAGTGGAAGGAAGCCCGTAGGAAAACAACAAGACTGTCACAGCTTTTTATCAGCTGGAACAGATCATACAGCTAGAATGGAAAAGTCACATTAGGGCAGGCTGGAGGGCCACACATCTAAAATGCATCTTGCCTATAGAATAGATTAGAATATAGAACCTCTATGGATGCAATAAAGGATACAGGTAGCCACTGCAGATCCAAGAGCCACCCTAACTGTAAATGATGGTCACTGCTCTTGATCTCCTATTTTAGGAAAATAAATATAAATGCTCAAAATCACTGCTGTTAGTTATTATCATCATCCTTCATTTCTGCCCCACTTAACACACCATGTAAGGACTGGGGATACAATCCTGAAGCTTGTGGTATCATGCCATCTTTCTAAACGGGTCCCTCGGGTCCCTCATCGTTGTTTCCCAGCCTCCACAGTCTTTGACCCACTGCTTTCTCTCCCCTTGCTGTAGCATGGGATGCATGAGGAAAATGCAAGTGCCCAAGGTCCCCGGGAATGCCAGCATGCAAAAGCCCTGCAGCCACGGAACAGGCTGAAACACCTCCTCTACCAGGAAGGAGGGAAGTGAGAAGTCTCCACCCAACCATTTTTATCATTTCCTAACTGTATAACCCACAGGGATCCCTACCCCAGCTGCCTGCAGGAATGTGTTTCCCTGGGAAGGAGGACATGGAGAGCAGTTTGGGTGCTAACTGACTCTCACTGGTCCTAAAAGCAAGTCCTCGGAGGCAGCCAGAAGCATCACTCCCAAAAGAACCAGCCACCCTGCAGATCTGTCCCCCAAAGCTCACGAGGCCTCATCTGCCCTGATGCCCAAAGGCAGGGGCACAAGGCTAGGGTGCACCCTGATGCTGCCAAGGTGCCTGGCCCACATCCTGAGTGCCCAGAGGTGCCCCCGTGTTTACAAGGATGCCTTTTCACTGAAATTTCCTTTTTCTCTTTAATTTCAAATCTTCACACACATTAAGTAATCCCCCTAGTGCCTTGCATCTCAGGCACATCTGTGGCCTCACCTTTATCAGAAGGGCTGCACCAAAGTATTGCATCATCTGTTACATTTGTATGGAGAAGGCACAGACCTGGAGATTTAGGATCATTAGCATAATGACTTTTAAATTACAATCATAATGAAGATCCTTTACCAAGCTCTGAGTAAAAATTCCCAAAGTTGATTGCAAAACAAATGATCTTTATGTTAATTTCTATTTGCCAATAGTCAATAACCTCACTGAATGCCACTGGAGATTAAAAGCTAAAGGAATGTAAAAGACAATACTTGAGCTTGCATGCCCTCAAAAATGCTTGGGTGTCTATCCCTTACTGCCTGAGGTGCACCACCTTCCCAAAATTGTATATTGTATGTTGCATAATGATATTTTACATTTATCTGGACGACTCAAAAGGTGTAGCATCCAGTCAGGTTGGGCTTTGTCTGCACTGCTGATTTAGGCTGGGTTCCCAGAGGAGTTTGCACACACATCTATTGTATCCCACTGTGCTGTCTTCATGATAAGTGGGACTACTTGTGGCAGCACAGCCAAGCAGGTGCCAGCAGTGTTTGCAATGTGATACTCAGGAAAACTTGTGCAACATTTGTGCAAAGCTGAGATTCAAACCAGCCTTTACCTCAGCCCTGGCGGGTACTGCAGTATAATGTTTAACACAAGCAAATGCAACGTGACTTGAGCAACGTTTGACAATTTTTTGATCAAATAAATCCCAACTTAACATTCTCATGTTTAACCACCCTGTCAGCTTACGCCACGTATTTATAAATAACACTAATAGGCTGATGGACTCTCAACCACTTGTTTAAGAATATCTTGGAAAGCAAGGGCAGGATTTCAGTAGGGCCCAGATTGCACCCCAGTTGTTGAAACAATAACAATGACACAATGTGCAAGCATGGGAATATAAGGCCAAGCTCTTCCTTTCTGTAGGAAGGCCTTGAAGGTACACCAGAAAAAGGAGAATGTGCCTTTTTAAGGAACCACTGGAGCACCTGTGGATTACTTTCATGCAAAAGGGGTCCGGTTTGTTGACTCAGACGGCTCTGCACAGACACCCAGAGAAATTCACTTCAAAAGAGACTGACTTCAAAAGCTCCTTCCCAATCCAAAGCAAAATGCTAATATGCACACCACCCACACTCCTCCCTCCTCCACCTGGGTTGGTTTCTGACTGACTGTGGGGGCACAGCCGACAGGTATCCCAACGTGTACTGCAGCACCGGGGCAAGGGCAGAGCCACACAAGCCCCGAGCCTGCCCCAGCTGCACAGCATCCCATGGAACTTCTGACAGTGCTGACATGAAACTTCTGACAGTTTTATGAAGCCTATTAGCTCCATTTGCTTGGTCTTCATGATTCCTATATTTTGTTTACATGCAGAACATGCTCCTTTGAATAATCCCCAAGTCAAATGAAAGACTGCTGGGTTTAGCTATGTATCAGTGTCTCAAATTCAACTGAGTAGCGCTGCACACACACGTGCACACACTAGCACTGCTCACATTCACATGCCTCTGCAGCACCACACATCGCTAGCTGGAAGTAAGATTTTTATAGCACCAGTGTTACTTCCGACTCATATATAGATCAAATTCCCCAAGTTCATAAAGAGTTCCAGTCCTTCCCTGACCTAAGAGCAGCTGTGAGTAGGGGAGGACTTTGTGTTTGTCTGGGTTGAGAGGTTAATGGCTACCGCATAGACACGTTTTTTTTCTGTTAACTGGCAGGTCAGTTTAGCAGATGATTTGCAGGTGTTTTGCAACACTTAGAGATAACCCTGTGGAGTACTTCTGTCTGAACTTCTTCTCTGTCTCTTTCCTTTTTTTAAACTGCATCAGATAAACAAGAGAAAGCAGGTAGATGAGACTTTCATGGATCAATCACAATGCTAAACCCTGCCCCTTCAATTTCCACACAGTAAACTTCTCCAAAAAACCATCAAATGTAGTTCAGTGTTTGTCAAAGTTATTTTAAAATCCTAGCCATAAAAAGCTTTAACCTTTCAAATACCTCAAGATACACAGCTGACAGTCCATTTTGATGAACATCACAGCAGAGTTTCAAAGTTCACACACAAAACATGAAAATTATGCTGAAATTACCAATCTTCTGCATAAGAAAACAGCTCTTCATTCCTACCTGAGACTTCAACCACTTCAACTGCATATATCATTATACTGAGAAAGGAATAGCTTCCTGTTCTGAACATATGCTTCACCTCGTCTAATGAAACAACTTTTCCAAGCTTTGTGCTCCAAGATGAGTTCTTATCTTCTCCGACCAGAAAAAGAGCTACTGGTTCAAACAGACAGTGGCCATGCAATCACCTGCACCTTAATCCAAATGTTTTCCTTTAAGGTCACAAGTCTGTTTTTCCTGCAAGTCCTCACAGAACATAGAAACAGCATTTATGAGCTACCTTACTACATAAGCTGCCCCCCAGCATTTCAGGTTTGTCAGGAGATACACTGCAGCAAAATCAGTCAGCTCAGTCAATACCAGTTTTATTTTTCTGAAGCAAAAAGGGCCTCAAGCCCATAAGCACAAGGGAGAGTGCAGTTCACTCCTCCGAGGCCTGGCTGCACACTGTGGCTACTTACAGTAAAACAAGCACTGCTAGGATTATGCCACAGCTTGATTATTATTTTTCTAAATAGAACCATCCAAAAAGAAGCATTTCCCCAAGTGTCACTCTACCTATCTAGTACTTTGAGCTTTTTTTTTTTTTTACCCAAAAATAACACAAATATTAGTTTCAGTTTGCAGAGAGAGGCAGCAAGGAACGTATCTGGTTAAACCTTTGAAAGTCAACAGAAATATGGGATCAGGTCCACAGTAAACTTTATAGAGTGTCACCTGCAGAGGAAATTACTCATTGCATGATTGATGCTACAATTAGAGGCATAAAAAGTAATTCCATGATAAACAAGCAACCAAGCAGAAAAGGAATAATATCCTAAGAGCACGTATGTGCTCAGACAAAAGTATATAGTGCACGATAAGGAATAGTCTTCACACACACAGACACTAATTCTTCAATGAAATTAACAGCACAGTATCCCTCCCTCTCCCCTCCTCTCCCTCCCCACAATGGCCCTGATTTTGGGGCTGCATTTGGCCAGTATCTGCCCCTAGTGCCACTAAAACAACTCTAGTGTAATTAGCCACGTTACAGAGCTATCACACAGCCATAACTCATTGCTTTCAGAGCTGCCATTTCCCATAGGAGTGTGGGCCAGCAATGCAAACTAGCACAGCTCCACCAATCTCACATCCATCCAGGCCACACCAGATCTGGCCCGAGGTCTAAGGATCTTCCAGCCAAACCTCTGGGTACACACAAAGGAGTAAATGTTTTTTGTTGCTGAAAAAGCAAACATATCAAATGTCAACTTTTTTCTTTTTTTTAGAGGTAAAAAATAGAGGGGAGGGAGGCAGCATTAGAGATGGTATTCCCTACATCTTCGCAAGTTACATCATTTACTACCTTTATGGAACCACATCAGAAAAGCTGCAGCCAAGGTACCACCTTAGCTGAGGGAGTATGTACCCTTCCACGCACACTTGTATTTATTTATTTACCCTTTTGATCCACGTTTACTAAACAACTTCAATGCACCACTTCAATCCACAGCACGTGGGCTTGATACATTTTTGTGGTTCCCCTCCAAAACTTTCACATATAAACTGCTGCTTCAGGAAACCAAAAGCTGCGCACTAATCTGCAAGTGGGTTATTTCTGCCCATGCCCCCCCATACTGGTCTGACAAGCAGAATAACATGCTCAAACCCTTGCTTACCTGAGACTGCCACTTTCATAAGGGCTTCCAGGGGTCTGTTGTTGTCCAGATCGCGACTGAGTTTGAGTTCCCCGGTGGCAGAGTCCAAAAGGAGCAAGTTTAATTCATTGCCTTGCACAAAGGTGTAAGCCAAGCTGTCAGACACGTCGGGATCATGAGCTGGGATCTTGCCAATCACACCAGAGGGAAAGCTGTTGGACTTGTTGGTGACATAGTTATTGAAGAGGATCTGGAAGTCCTGCAGCACAGGTGGGTTATCATTCTGGTCTAGGAGGCGAATGTGCACTGTTGCTCGGCTCACAAGAGGGGCTGAAGTGGCCTGCACCACAATAACATACTCTGTCCGGCTCTCATAATCCAGGTCCATTAGGGCTGTGAGGTCTCCATTGAGCAAGTCTAGTTGGAAGACCTCAGGGATGTTCCCCTCTACAATCTGGTACATGATCTGTGCATTGGTCCCCTCGTCAGGATCAGCTGCACTGATCCGTGCTACAATAGAACCCACCGGGCTGTTCTCCTCCACAAAGATGTCAAATTCATCCTTCTCAAAGACAGGGGGATTGTCATTGATGTCCAGCACAGTCACCTGGATATCTACAGAGGCTTTCAGTGGTGGGCTGCCTCTGTCAACAGCAAAGGCCCGCAGGCTGTAGACAGCCACGTTCTCACGGTCCAGCTTGCGCAGTGTGCGTATCACTCCAGAAGTGGGTTCAATGTAGAAGTCTCCATCTCCATCATCACCACCCTGGAATGTGTAGAGGAGACGTCCATTGAGGCCTGAGTCACGGTCGGTGGCAGACAGCTGCAAGACACTGGTGGAAAGTGGCACATCCTCAAAAACAGAGCCTTGGTAGCGGTCGCGCAGGAAGCGGGGTGCATTGTCATTGGCATCCAGGATGAGGATCTCAACGTACGTGGTGTCTGATTTCTGTGGGATGCCATTGTCATGGGCTGTAATGGCCAACGTGTAGGAGGCCTGGTCCTCATAGTCCAACTCCATCAAGGTGGTGATGGTGCCTGTGTCAGGGTCAATGCGGAACTGGGGGATGTTATCGTCCAAAATATAAGTGATTCTTGCATTCTCCCCCGTGTCTTCATCAGTGGCGCTGATGGTGACAATGGAGGTGCCAATGGGCTTGTCCTCACTGACACTCACTGTGTAGTGGGAGCTCTGAAAGACTGGGCGGTGTGTGTTGGCATCTGTGACATTGATGAAGACCTGGACAGTGTCAAAGCGAGTGCCATCAGAGGCAGTGACTGTGAGCACATACTGCCTTTCTTGCTTGTAATCCAGAGGCAAGGCCAGTGTGATCAGCCCCCCTCCACTCTGACTGGTGATGGCAAAACGGTTCCTGGTGTTGCCACTGGTGATCTGGTAAGTAACAACACTGTTAACGTCCCTGTCCACTGCCGTCAGGGTCAGGACACTGCTGCCCACAGCTGCATCCTCGTTCAGTCTGAGGTGATACACCTTTTCCGTGAAGGTGGGGTTGTTGTCGTTCACATCCAGGACAGTGATGGACACACTGGCTGAGGAGGTCATGACTGGTATGCCATGGTCCCTGGCCTCCACCCCAAAGTGATAGTTCTCCACAGTCTCTCGGTCCAGCTCTGCAGCCACAGTGATCCACCCCGTGCTGTTGTTGATTTGAAAAGGGAACACAGAGTCACCTGCTACGGGGGCACCTCCAGTGGATGGTGCCATCTCTATGAGTTTGTACTCCAGGCGGGCATTCTCTCCAGAGTCAGCATCCACAGCCTGGATGTGCAGCACCGAGTAGCCCAGCGGAACATTCTCCAGCACCGTGGCCTGGAATGGAGTGCTCACAAAGATGGGGGCATTGTCATTCACGTCCACAACCTGCACTGACACCATGCCACTGGAGTTAATCAAAGGAGGTCTGCCCCCATCCTGGGCTTTGATACGGAGTGTGTACTCCCGAATAGTCTCGTAATCCAGAGGGTTGATCAGGTCGATGGCGCCAGAGAAAGAGTGAATGTAGAACTGGCCTTTCAGGTTGCCACTCACAATGCTGTAGTGCACCTGGGCATTGCTGCCCCGGTCTCGATCTGTGGCCTGTACCTGCAGTATCTGGCTGTTCACTGGGGCATCCTCTGGCACCTGGACCAGGTAGCGCTTCTCACTGAACTGAGGGTAGTTGTCATTCTCATCCTCTACAGTGATGTGCACCATAGCCGTGGCACTGCGTGGTCCTGGATCCTTGCCCTGGTCATTGGCTTCCACCACCAGGTGGTACTCAGAGACCTCCTCACGGTCCACCGGGGCTCGGGTCCTCACAACCCCGGAACGTGGGTCAATCTCAAAGACCCCATCACCAGCTCCTGGCTCCAGCAGGCGATAAAGCATGTTGGCGTTGGCTGGGGCATCACCATCTGTGGCGCGAATGGTCAGCACCTCGTAACCCACCTCCAGATTCTCTCGGATGCTCTCCCGATATTCAGGCTGCTCAAACACTGGCTCATGGTCATTGGTGTCACTCACGGTCACTGTCAGGTAGGTGGTGGCCGAGCGGCGACGTGGGGAACCGTGGTCAGAGGCGGTCACCTTCAGCACGTGGGTGTCTTTAGTCTCCCGGTCCAGGCTGCGGGCAGTGACCACACTGCCTGTCTCGGTGTCGATGGAGAAGTAGTCGTTGGAGCGCTCGTCAAAGAGCGCCTCCATAGAGTATGCCAGCCTGCCGGCTTCCCCTTCGTCGGGGTCCTGGGCCCGCAGCACGATGACCGCCGTGCCGGCCGGCTCGTTCTCGGGGATGGAGACCTGGTAACTGGGCAGCTGGAACTGCGGGGGGCTGTTGAGGCTCCGCGCCCGCCGCGCTCCGCGCCGCGCTCCGCCCTCCCCGCCCGACAGCGGAGCGCAGCCGGCGGCGGCCCCGCGGGGCTCGCTGGCC
>VYXB01000675.1:285035-324289 GCA_013397135.1 Pachyramphus minor | reverse complement strand
GGCTCCGGCATCGCCGCCCGGCGCCTCTCGGCGGCCGGGGGAGCCGCCGGCCCCGGCGGAGCAGATATCGCCGCGGCGGCCTCGCTGCCCCCCGCGAACGGCGCTGCGCGGGTCGGGAGCCGCGGGAAGGCACGGGCGGCGACTCGTGGCCGCTTCCCCACGCAGCAGCCACCTGTCGTCTCGGGTCCGTCGTCCAGAACAAAGTTAAACAGAATTTTATTTTAACTTATTTTCGTAAATTCTCTCTATGGAGGGTGGAGGGGGGGAGTGAAATTACTTTCCAGGGCAAAGTGAGCATCACGTAGGCGCCTGAGGTGGGGCTGCTGGTACCCTGTCGCAGGATATGCTGCCGCGCTCACTCCTTGCTCTGAACCACTCAAAGCAGGCGGTAGGATTTGGAGCCGTGAGTTCAAGATTTCTTCGGGGCATTTGCAGATACCGATAAACAGGATGCAAACTTCTGTGGGAAGAAGCAAAACCTACTCCCGCGTGAAAATGTTGCACCGGTGATTATAGTGTCAGTTCTACAAATTTATGTTCAGTGCTTGGTGTCTTGCTGCTTTTCCCTGGGTGATATCGGCATCGCAGCGATGCGCCCGGGCTGCGTCCGCATCCCCGCGGCTGCAGTGGCCCCTGGTGGGTGCGGCGGGAAGGGCACGGGCAGCGCATCCCGTGCTCCTGGGCCGGGACCGCGGGAGATGATGCGGGAAACCCGCCTTCGGTGCTCAACCTACCTACCATCGGTGGCAAACACCGATGCTAATCTACAGAGATCCCGCGTACGAGAGCTTTACGTAGGAAGAAAACCAGGGATGGCGAGCAATGAGGAGCCCAAGGTTGCCGACTGGGATTTTGCAAAACTTTGTTACTTGTAGAAGCTGGGAGGCAACTTTTAGAGCTATCTGTTACTGTCAGTTCAGGCTCTTCAGCACTTAAAAGGAGACTATGAACAGAAGAGGTTCTTTCATCGGCTTTCATCCCTGGAACTGCATTATTTCACGGGAAGAAAAAAAACCCACAACCAACCACCTGGATTATTGCCAGTATGTCTGTCAGTAGGAAAAAGAGCTTTATAAATTGGAGTTTTGGAAGATGTTTAGCTGATTCAGCTTTACTCAATTAGAGATTTTTTAAATGCAATTTAGAAGCTTACTTGGCTTTTCAAATCCTCTGATGAAAATGATCGCTCATGAAAAGAAAGAGGAAGAAAAAGCTTAAAAAAATTAAACATAACCTTCCATTTATCACGTCTGAGTAGTGGTAGTGATCTGCTTAATACTCTAGAAACCAAGCATCTCACTTGGTGGCTGGGTTAGTTGATATAACATGGGGTCTGCATAAGAAAATCATACTTGAAGTCCACACTTTTCTTGCTTCACTCTACATTTTCTTGCTGCCATGCTTAATGCCCAGGATTTGAAAATAAGCTCTTGTTATAAAATAATCCTTTTTTTTTTTTTTTTTTTGCTTTCCAAAAGTAAGATCCAAGTACATGTTTCAAGAGTGCAAGATCCAAGTACATGTTTATTGGATAAAATAGATCTGCGAGAAAACACAACTGAAAACTTTTTTCTTTCCATTTTATTGCAATAAGAGGCAACATCTATGAGTTGAGAGGGGAGGATATTGTAAAAGCTTCTGTATAAACCAGTTAAATGTATGATTAGACAAAATCCTCTATGTTTTCCCTGTTTGTATGACTTGCCTTCTATTTTCAGTTAATTTTGTCTTGTTGTGACATGTTTCCCCGTTTTCTTATTAAACGTATAATTCTTATTGTTTCTTGCATACATTACGCCGTTTGTCATATTATTTTACCATAAAAATAGTTTTCAAATGCCAAATGGTGAATACTGTATTGAACCCTGACTCGTTGCCCTAACGAGAAGAATGGCTTATTTAACACCTTGGCAACTCCAATCACTTTTCAGTGGTGAAATGTCTCATGCCTTTTCCCAGTTCACTCCATACAAAAATGGGGGTTGGTGCTAGATCAGAAGTCAGAGCTGGTGGGATCCATTTCTGTTGCTGCTTCTGTGTGTCCAGAAGAGTCAGAGAAAGCAATAGTGAAACAGAATGTTTGGTAAAGGCAACTCAATGTTGGAGGAAAAACCAGAATTACATCTCTCTCTCGTTTTAACTGGCAAGTTTTTAGTAAATGCTGGTCCTTCTAAGAAAATCAAATGCTCCCTTTGTGTCTGATTCCGCATATTTTCTGATATAAGCTGCCCTTTTCTATAGAAGAAATCACACTGACATCACCATGATGAGCAACGTCCATAAAAAAATGCAAGTGGGCGAGGTTTTGCCTGACCCTTTGTTTCCTTATTACCAATTGATGACATACTCATTTCACAGTTCAAAAAATGCTCTGTTTCAACTTGCCCAGGAGTGAAATATGTCAAGTTTCTTTACAAAATGAATTTTTAACAAAACTGAGAAGCTAAAAAAAAAAAAAAGAAAAGATAGTGCTGTTGCCCAGCTCCATTCAGTGCTCAGCTTAAAAAAACCAAATAATTTAACTGTAAGGGATTTTCTTAAAACATGAAGTTTACCAGACCAGGGGAGAGATCAAGAATCATTCCTTAACTGGAACTTGGCTGAGAGATCCATAGCCCAGAGGAAGACAAATGCCAAGCTGGGGTTGCCTGCATCTAGATTCAATAATATTTTTAGGGTTGGGAATAAAGTGATTCCGTGTAAAATCCATCCCTGTGGAAGAGGTGGTGCTATGGAAGGATATGGCGCTTTGCTCATCTTGGCCCACCAGTACTTTGAATAAAGACTTAAAAATTCACATTCAGTAATGCTGTATTACAAACAGTTCTTTTTTTGGTAAAAATAAGAATGGTGAAAAATTTTTGGCATTGGAATTGCAAACTATATGCAGAAAGGTGATATGCAATGTGTGCCCCACCCCTCCAACCAGACTCTTGCTTAGAGTCAGAAGAAGAAAGTTTATCCTCAAATTTAGGCACCCATGTAACACAAACTGTATCTTGTACAAGATCTCTATATACATAGAGTTAACATAAATTGAAATATGTAACATGTATTCATAACTGCATGTATTTACTTCACAAAGGTACCAGTGATCTATTCCTGCTGAAGTAATGCTTTGAGCAAATAACCTGAGAAACCACAACACACAGCAATAAAGCAGCCTTTAACCATACTTTATTCCTCAACCTTCCAATTTTCTAGCACCTGGAAAGAAAATTTATGTTTTGTGCCACACATTAGAAGTGAACATTAGGTTTTGGAGGGGAACATTGTTTATTACCCATGATTTCAAATAAACTGACAACATATTAGACATTAAAAAAAAACCCCAAAACCAAAACCACACACCACCCAAACCCCCCAAAAAACCCCAAAACTCAAACCAAAACCAAATAACAAATAACTTGCTAGTTTTTAGACTAGCTGTGCTGGTTGGTCTTACATCCTACCCCCAAGGCTGAGCGTCTTCATTGTCTGGGACTGCACATCAGCAGAGATCAGTCTTCCCTGATACCAGACAAAGCCTAATTAAAAACAAAAAGGGCAAACTAAGAGGAATTCCTCACATTTGAAGGTTCCCCCTGCCCATGGCAGGAGGTAGGGGAGAGCCCTGGGCCGCCACCAGCTGAGTCACCCCTGGATCTCTGGGTAAGGGCACCACAGAGGGGACCTCCATCTGCTCAAAACACCCCACAGGAGACCTCATCTCGCTACAGTGTGCAAACTAGTCTGAGGCAGGAACTGAGAGTATCACTCTAGTGAATTTAAATTGGATAAATCCAAGATTTTAAACACCTTCTCCAATCACTACAGAAAGGAAGCATGATAAATTGCTCTGTGAACAGGCATTTGGACTTCCAGTCCCCATACAAACCTGTTCCATGTCCAGACCAGGAAAGATCAAATAAGCAAAAGTAATTTATTTTTGCACATTCCATTAGAGTTTATTTTAGGAATAAAAGAATTAATTCAAGCTTCAAAATGTGAAATTTGTTCTTTCACCTATTGCAGGAACCACATGGGTTTGGAAGCATTTCAGAAAATACTTTTATTCCTAACATTCATATTCTTTAAGACAAGATTGGGTTTCAAAATGCTGGGAACCTTATTGCAGGAATTATGTTCAAGGTTTCTTGGCTGTATGTAGCTTCTTTTTTCAGAAAGAAGAAACAATTCAGAGCTCTTCGTGAGTTTTTTGTAGCGAATCATACTGTTGCTTCTTTTAAAATCCTCACTGGAGACAGTAGCGATTCAATGTTGGAACTTGTTTATTTCCTTAGACTTCATACCATCCATTTATAATTTACCCTAAGGAGCTCAGCTCCACCCTATTCAAACACTGCCTGTGAATTTCCTCACTCTAAATTGGTTTGGGTATTTTTTTCCCTCCTCACTTAAGTTAGCTAAAGGCTCCACTAGTTACAACATGCAAATAGGCAAATAAACCAATAGAAGAGCAAATTTCACGTCCAAAAATTGCACGGTGGCCAAGAGCAAATAAAAGCTGAATATGGCTTGATTGTTATTTATGAGAAAAGTGATGTAGAGACTAATGCATCAGAAATGTAGTTTTACAAAATAACAAGCTCTGTAACACATACTGTAACAAACTAGTATGAAAAATATGAGACTAATGGACCAGTTCAAGTAGGCAGAGTAGAAAGCCAAGGTCTACAGATTCATATGATTTTCTTTAGTTTTCACATCTCTTCTATACAGTAACAGAAATGAAAAAAACCTTGAAAATTATCTTTTACTGTCCTATCTTTTAAGTCCTTTGTTTTACAGGACTTGTGCTTTCTCTCTCACAGGGTCTCACCTTGTGATGTATAGTCTCACCTTATGATGTACAAAAATATTAAAAAATCTGCTCTTGTGGCTTTGCCCAAGAGTTTTTTGAAAGTTTGCTGTCAGCCCATCAAAATAAAGGTGCCGTAGGACAGGTTTCATGCTTTGCCACCTCCTGTTATTTAATTAGGGGATTAGGGGACTAAGTAATAAGGAGAAAGTACAAAAGGGAAGTACTAGCTTGGTAGACACTCTAGCTTGACTAAGTAATCTGTTAAGGGTTGGAGCAGGCTGGATTCTAACATCATGTTGCAAACACCCCAATGAAGTTACCACAGAGCAGTTACTGATGGTGCTACAAGAACCATGAGGAGCAAGGAGAGGACACAGAGGATTAGTAGATTAAGTAGCAGAGCTCAAGTACTGATAGAGATGTTTCTGGCTGTGGAAAAGTCTTCTACAGGACTGCACAGTACGCTCATGGGGTAGGCATGCTCTACATTGACATGGGAGTATGGGGATAATGTTCTTGTACTACCATCAGTAACTGCTCCTTGGTGACTACATCAGGGTGTTGGCAACATGATGTTAGAATCCAGCCTGCTCCAATTTCTCCCCTAGTAATTCCTTCACACTTTCCACTCTTTAAACACCCATTTCATATTGAAACATTGTTTTCCAGGGATTTTAATGCCTCCAAAATATTTTTTTTTCTGGAGTTGAACTAATAGTTTCTGAACTTTTCATGGTTTACATGGAGGCAGAAATAGGCTTTCTCCTCCAGTAACCATTACTTTTTCCTTATCAGCACCAAGCATCATCTGCCATTATATTGTCCTCTCTCTCAAGACCAAGAGATTCTTCTCCAGAAGCTGATTGGATTTGTGTCATTGGATTCAACAGTCCTGGCTATTTTTGTAACATCTATGCACCCAGTCACCTTTCTGTTCAGCTCCTTCCTGGCAGTAGGGCTTTGTAGTCTGGTTTTCATGGGCTTGCCATGGGCTCCTTGGACACAACATTTGAAGAGGAAAAGCACTGAGGGAAAATCTTTCAACTGTTAATCAGAGAGTATTCAAAGGGCTTCTGGTGGATTGGCATGAAGGTGGAGTGAAAGCAAGAATACTGTGAGTTTGGTCTAACTTGTTGCTTTTCTAGAAGTTCAATTACATTCAAAGACAAGGTATTTCAGACTCCTAGGGGAGGAAGCACACAGCTCTAATGAAACACTTGCAGGCAGGGGATTAGCTGACCTGTTGGAAAAACAAAAATATTAACTGAAATGCTTAATGTGGGAATATGAAGTCAGTGTAACAGGCTGTTTGGATAACGGAGGAGTTTGAGGCTTTGTGGCAGTCTAAGCAAAAAAAGGTGAAGTAGGTGTTCAGCATCTCTCTTAATCACTGTATTTTTTTGCATGTGAGGTATTATGGCTATCATTAATTCCTCCCCTTTCTTAGTTTTTTTTCATACCTAAAGTTCAGTGGAAAGATACAGGCATGGTTTCTAGTCCTGGACTAGAGGCACACTGTGCACCACAATCTTTTAATCTTTTTTCAAGAGGTCTAGGACTAGTAATTTTTTTTTTTTCACAGATGCATTTTGTAACATATTTCTAAGTGTTCATCACCTTGGCACCTCTGAATGTGGAAAAATACAAAGTGTTCAAAAATCAGTATACCAAACCACTTTAAAAAGCCTCACTAGGACTGTGATGGGCCCCAGTTAAGGCTCTCTCTGGCTCTGGGGTGGGTATGCAGAGACACTATGTCATCCTGCAGACTCAGAGGGGTCCAGTCCAAGTGCTGTGCACCATTGGTACATTGCACCTCTGTTGTGCTCCCAGGCTGAGCTTTGCCCTGTGCCAGCTCGCCCCCTTGGTCAGCCCATGCCAGCCTGTGCTTAGCACAGCCCTTGGGACTATGCCTACTGAGAAATTTTGTTGGGGTTACCCTATGTCTGTTGGGAAAGGTAGAAGAGCTGTTCTCTGGGAGCAAGACATGCTGTACCAGTTGGCCTCAGTGCCAGAGAATTTATTTCCCAGCCCTGATTTATTTCCCAGTCTAAACAAAGTGAAAGATAGGTTTCACTCCAAATGCATGAAACATACTGCATTTTTGAAATCCAGTATTTTAAGTGTTTGCTTTTCTGCTGTTCCGCTAGCTACTGAGCACCAAGGCTCTTCTGGGGGAAATTGTTGTCTTGCCTCTCCAGCAGCTTTCACCAGGCTCACTGCTCCTTAACAAAATACATCTCTGGTTGCTGGATTTCTTCAGAGATCACTCAATGTTGTTTCATAAAAGAGAGGAAGAGCGTTTGCACTCTTAATGACTTTAGTTGTCATCACTTGTCAGCTTTGTGTGCTGAGGTCTCTGTTAGGTAGTGTAATTATCATTATATTTAAATATAGGTAATTATAATCTGGGAAACGGTCCAAATTCTGCTTTTTAAGTAAAATTGGTGGAGCCTATTTGCAGCAACTAGAGCCCCTCAGCACACAACAGCCTCACTGGCAGCACCACAGTGGCTGTGGGAAGATGTGCTGTGTGGATAAAAGGGACCCACTTTCCTGCTCAGGTACAGCCAGGGCTCAT
Source organism: Pachyramphus minor (assembly GCA_013397135.1). NCBI lineage: Eukaryota > Metazoa > Chordata > Aves > Passeriformes > Tyrannidae > Pachyramphus > Pachyramphus minor. Next base: position 316,904 of record VYXB01000675.1, on the reverse strand, counting down.
TTCTTGTTCTATTTCTCATTCCCCAAAACACCCTTAATCTTCATATATTCTAGTCTGAAAGCTGCATTCAGAAAACAGCTTGAGCAAACAGAGCAAACAGCTTGACCCATACTGGGTCTGATAAAGCAAAGTCATCTCAAAATGTACAAATGTACAGTAAAAAGGCAAAATGATAAATAATTCCTATTAATTATGTACACAGAAACACCAGACCAAATTAAATGGGCTTTATTGTCTTTGCAAAGTCAAGCTCCCGAGAGTATGCCAGAATTAAGGTGAGCTGTGCATGCTATACAGACTTCTTAAGTACACATATTATGGGAATTTGTTGCAGTTTCTCAGTGTAGCACTTGTTGTACACTATGGACGTAATAAGGGAAAAGATTTTAGCCTTCTCTCACATTTAGTTGAGGCTTTTGTGCCTAGCTATTCTCATTCCTATTATAGAGCCTGTAGGTAAACATCTCCTGCTCAGGTTTGAAATGTCATCTAGTGGGAGATATTGCTCCAGCAAATGCCTAGTGGCCTTTGATGTTTCTCCTCAGATGCGGTAGGTACTGGATGTGAGTGATACACAAAAACCAAGAACAGACAGACCAAAGGGCTTCCTGGCTGGTTACCCTGTCTCTGGAAGTGGCCAGTAAAGGGCCCTGCAGGCAGAGGGAAAGGAGGTGACATGCAGGTGCTGGTGCTTCATGAAAGTGCTTGCAGACTGCAGCTATTTGTGATCCAAAGACTTCCTGACCAGAAATAGCATCTTTGTTTTTAATAGCGCCAAATGGATTTTTCATCCATAAATTTGGCTGATTGTTTCTGAACTGTGTAAACTTTGGCATCCTCCCACAAACTGCTGTGAAGCTTCAGCACATGTTGTGTGAGAAACCCTCCTCTTCCCTCCCTGCAGAGTCTGCCACCTGCTTGGGATCTCAAACACCCTCAGACAGTGCGCTCTGCTCCCTTTTTTCATCCTGCTCAAGACTTCATGCGCAGCCATTACAGTCCCCCCTGAATTATTTATTTTCAGGTTTAATGGCTGCAAATCTTTTTTTGTAACTAATTTTCACATTATACTTGCCTCGAAATGGGGGCTCAGAGCTCTGCATCATGTTTTGATTTGCAATAGGTTGTTAAGGTTTATCTTTGCATTTTGGAAGTTAGAATTGGGTTTGCTAAGAAGTTTGAGTTAAACTTCTCTATATTTTACCTGCAAATTTCACCTTACATTTTGCTGTCAAATTTCTGTGTATTCTGAAACCCTTCTGCAACTGCTGAACTGACTTTCATCCTTATTACTTTGGACAGCTGTGTACAGATGACCAACTTTACCCATTATCCCAGAAGGTCTATTTTTCACCTTCTTTTGTAGATTTTATAGAAACTGGTCGCTCAGAGCACTTGCAGCATATGTCAGTGTAGGACTCCAGCTGGGACTCCCCTTCCCTGTGAATAATGCTGGTGTATTCCTGTTTTTTGCCAATTGCTTGCTCACATGAAGATGCTCTCTTTTAATCTATGGCAGCTACTTTACAAGCTGCTGTTGAAGGATTTCTCCAATACCTTTTGAAAATTGAATTGACTGTATCTTATATTTTGCTCATCTGTTGACACCAGCTTGCCGATGTTTTCAAAGAAATCGTAGAGATATGTGAGTCATGACTGCTGATGCCAGCTGTGATGAATGCATCATATTCTCATATCCACACGACCAATCCTTTCCAATAGTTTCTTGATGCGACTGTGGAATGGGGGAAAAAAGTGGAGTTCCTGGGTAGGAACAGCTTAGAGTGCTTTTTATGCTTATACATATATTCTTATCCAAAAATACTGCCTGCCTCCCACCAAAGAAAAACTGGGAATCATGTAATTCGTCTTCCAGCCACCAGGGAGAGGCAAAAGCCATTGCAAAACAGCTACTCTGGTGATAATACAACTATTTCCAAAATAATGATTTGATTGACAACAAAATAAAGCTTCTGATCAATCAGACTTCTTGGTTCTTAAAATAGGTCTGGTCAAATTCAAATATAAAAATTAATTTTGAATATTCTTAGCTCTGAAGTCAATTAGTTAATTATAAAACTGTTGCAGACAATCAGTATGAAGCACACTCTAATTATCCCTTTCTACCTAACACATGAAAAATTGATCATGGTAGAGTAGCTCTACCTTGTTAGACAATGGTAACAACAGTAGAGTAACTATTTGATCTCTGAAAGAGCATCCAGTGAAGTTCTTTAGGAAGAGTTTTTTTTTTTCTTTTCCTTTTTTTTTTTTTTTTTTGTGGTAGGAAAATGTAATAATTTACCTGTTAAGTGTTTTCTAACTCACAGATTTTTCAGGTCTGGCCTTACAAAAAGAGTCATTAAAAAGGGGGCCAAATACTAGTGCCAATACTCAAAGGTATTAAACATTAAACATGCACAACAGCGTCTATGTTATATTCATGGTGTTTTCATGAGTTTTGATCAGTTTTACTTTCACAGAGCAGAAACATAAACAAATGGAAGTTAATGGACAACTGAGGACAAAATTTACATGTATCTTTTATTCTCTGTTCAGAGCAGCATCAATCCTGATCTTTCAAGGACATACATTTTTTATGAACCTTATATAGCAACTGTGACTATTATCATTCACATTGCAGCAGCCCACTGAAGCCCCTCATGTGGATCAGGACCCCATTATGCCACAGACTATGCATGTGTAAGCTTGAATGAGAGTATTCATAATCCATGTCTGTCTTGAGGGCGGTGGTCTGTAGATGATCAGCTCTCCCCAATAGTTACAGCATAAAGAGCTGCTCGTTCACCAGTTAAAAAAATCCCAAACAAAGCACAAAAAAACCCCAGCCAAAAACCAAAAGAAGCAGCAAAACAAAAACTCAAATCATAAAAAAAACCCCAAACCTAGAGGATGTAAATGACAAGCCCAGTCCCACATCTGAAGGGTGCTGTGGGACAACCAGCAATGGGGATGTGGGTCATGGAGATGTGACTACATCAGCCAGGTACTGCTGTGGGAGGTGCCAGCATGGCTACACAACACCCTCCCTGCAGCCCAGCACAGCAGGCAGCACTGGGAAATGCACAGGGCTTGACAGCATGCTGGTAGCACTCAGCAGGATGACACTGCTATTGAAAAGCAGTTTCTGGGTTTCTTTTCTCACCATTTCCTTGCCACCACAGATCCCTGAGAGCCTGCAGCCTGGCACTTACTGATGTCTAGTCACCTCTCTGAACCATGGTGTTTTGTTCGGAAGCCCCGGGGCTGTGCCTTTAAATGTATCTTATTCATGATCACTATGACCATGTCTTGTAGGGCAAGACCAGATGGCTGGTCAGTCCTTTCAGTGTCCTCACTGTGGTGTATTGCAATAGTGATTTACTGTGTTGAAACTCTTTTTTTCATAATCTGAGTGCTACACAAGAGGAGCAGAAACTTCTTTTTTGTCTGATTACTTAACAGGAACAAACCAGAGAAGGGGAGGATAGATGCAGGCTAGATACAGAAGATACAGGCTTAATCTGTCTTCACAAATGAAGGAGAGGGGTGAACACATGATGAGGAGGGGGAGGACGAGGAGCAAGAGCTGCTGATGAGTAGAAACCATTTTTGGGAGAGCCTGGGATGCAGAGGAGAGTTCTCAAGGTCCTTTACAGCTGAGGAGTGAGGTGAAGCAGTGGGAGCGATGAGGTTTGTGAGGATGGGGTCCTGAAGTAAGGGTGGTAGAATAATAGTGATGTACAGAAAAGGCAGCCTGGAGGAAGGACCAGAATTGCACTTTTTTTTTTAGCTTTTCTGAAACTTTGGAATCTCAGGTAAGTGATAAAAAAGATTGATTGTGCACATAACCCTTTGGGCATAAATCATTGACCAAGTCTGGGACTGCGGCCACATGAAAACTCCCCTCAAAATAGAAGCTTAGAAGGCAAGAGGGTCCTTTCTGAACCTCATGACTCAACAGGAGAGTCTCTTTGACTGCTTTGTCTTACTCTGTCCTCGATGCTGCAGATAATCAAATGTACCTCGCCATCAAATCTTGTTAAACAACTGTCACATTGACTAACTGTTACATTTAACTACTTTGTTAAATTGCTGGTTTATGTCAATAAAAATTTATATCAATAAAACTTCTTTGTTACAAGTGAAGTGCATCACTCCATCTGCAACAAGGTGTGCCCAAGTTCCTCATTGGTACTTATAAATAAAGTGCATGTTCTCACGTTACAAGCCTGTGTTGCCCAGTCCAAAAATCAGCATGGATTTTATTTCTGTGCCCACTTTGCTGTAAGAGCAGGTGGTGTTGAAATTGTCAGAGTGATGGAGGAGGAAAGCTGGAGGGAACTGGGCTCTCCTCCCTTGGTACACACAATTAAAGAGAACAAATATTTGTCATAAACTTGTGACTCTTCCAACCTGTTTATAAGGAAGATTTATACTTCTTGAAGAACTATGTAATTAAGTGCTACTAATCCTCCACACTCCTACTGTATCACGTTAGGATCATGTTAGTTTTGGGGAGAGATGCAGCATGTCAGATTCTGTTCCCACAAGTATCTTATGAAATAAGTTTCAAAGTATTTCATATGACTTGCAAGAAGCATCAAAGAAACCCAGATCCCTGGGATCTAAACACAGCCTGCTCTGCTGCCTGAGGAAAACACCATGCTCTGCTAGCTAAATCCAAGCTCCTTCAGCATCAGGAGAACTGACACTTCAAATAACTGTCTTCAAATAACTGTCCCTAATCCTCCTGCTGCCTCTGTGTGAGCACCCAGGTTTGCTTGCCTCAGGACATCTCCAAATCATGGGTAGAGGAGAGAACCTGTGGTTACACCTTCAAAATTATGGCACTGAGTGAAGCTAATACCCACCTCGCAATGGAATTAAAAATGCTGCAGAATATGCCCATAGGAGATATGAGCATGCTGGGTTTGACCAGTGCTGCTAGGCAGAAGAAACAATGAAAGGAGAGTGTGGATGGCTGAATACAATATTCGTCAGTCTGTGATGATATTTAACCACTCTCCATAAGCTTCAGAGATCTGTGTTCTTCTTTAGCCTTTTCTTACAGGAGGCAGGGTGAGAGAAAGGATTCTTCTAACCAAAAGATGAGAAGATGTGTGTAGGCCTTTCCATGACCACTGACACTAGGTATGAGCCAAGCCTGTGAGAAGCTGTTGGCCCCGCTTTGTGCTGTTCCTGCCATGGCTCAGTGCAAGAGTGGCTTAGCGATTTCCTTGTGATGCCAGCCCTATGCAGTAACCAGGTGAAGCTCCTGAAGTACAAGACCATTCTCAAGCTCCTGCCCACACCCATACTCTCCAGACAGCAGAGAGACAAACTCTTCCAGGACAGATGTGGGAATGGCAAAAACTTCCGGCAGCAGCTTCAGGCATGATAGACTTGTGCAACTGATGCCAGGTGCCTGCAAAACCTGTCTGCAAAACTTGCACACTCTATTTCTTCTTTTTTTCCCCCCACAGATGGTTTTATCTTGCTCTCTTTGGATTCAGAAACAAGTCCTGAGTTTTTCCTTTCACTAGAAACGCTTTCTGTGGGGAAGGCAAGGCAGCTGTGCTGGCTGAGTGGGTGAGTAAGAGCAAAGGCATGATCTTCTCAAGAGACTCTCCACTTGCCCAAGAGGGCATAACCCGAGTCCCTGACATCCTGTTTTCAGATAAATCCTGCTGAGATGTGACTCAGGGAGAGTTTTTGCCTTAGAACGCACAAAGATCATAATGGAAGCCTGGGAGGGCTGTAGCTCTGGGAGGGCTTTTGGCTGGGCTATGTCCCTGTGAGCATCAGGTCTGTGGAGAGAACATGTCTGTGCCAGGCTCCAGCATGCTGAGCTGGATCAGATGCTGCTCAGCATCTCTCAGCCCAGCAGCTTACCATGGCAAAGAGTGAATAGCCTACATATGAATGCCGGTGGGAGGGCCAGGAATGTGACATCCTGGGGGATGCACAGTCACCAAACACTGATGGATGGGCCCTTTGCAGATCTGTATTCCCCCTCTGCCACATCTTATCAATTATAGCCTTGCCTAACTTCAGATATTAGTCTTCAAGGAAGGTTTTCAGGCTCCTTGCTTTGTAAAATGAGGGAAGTGTGCACTTCTGGGGTGTAGGTCACTTCATACTAGTGCAGGTCAGCTGGCTTGCAGAATGGAAATTGCTCTAAACTCCAGTGAGGAGAGATGCCAGCACATCAGATACCAGTCATCCAGGCAGAGATGAGTAAAGCAAAATGGTGTAACTTCATCTGTGCTGGGTTTTTGCAGCTGTCAGCATGTGTGGGGACTAGAAATCCCCCCTCAACTCCACCAAAAACACTTACCTCCTCCATTGTGGTGGGATGATAATTTCAGAGAGGAAATGGTACCTCTTTGCCTGTTAGGGAAGAGCTAGCCAAGGCCACGTGCAGTGAGGAGCAGAAGAAAAAGGAAACTTTTCAGAAAGGATTTTGAATCTGACATAGACCCAAATGAGACCAGTGCTTGTCTGTAGAAGCTGGAAAACTTTGGGGTACAGGTAGGACCTGAGCAGATATTGGCACTGTGATTTTATGCTAACTGAACAGACAACAACAAGGAGTGCCATGTTGTGTCTGGAAGCAATTGCAGACAGGCAGAGAACAAAATGGAGGCTGTCAACCGGGTCTTCTCTGAAAACTTCCATGGCATGCTGGGGTTGTCAGTGTTAAAACAGAGAATACTATCTGTAAAAGCTAAGCTAGAGATGGGCAGGTTTAGCCACACTTTCCCTCTGGCTTTCTTGGTGAACAGCAACAGTCATCCCCTCCTTCCTGCTGGGTCATCCCTGCAGCCTGCTGGTGTGGCAGGCTGTGAAATATGGGAGTAGAAGTCTGGGACTACACTCCATAGGGTTAGTTTTGCCTAGAAAACTGCCATTTTCTATGCCAAGCAAACCAAAGCATTTGGCATAAATGTCCTGCTATCCAAAGTCATCATCAAATTGCTGCACACAGTGGTGTCACAGCCCTCACCATGAGCTCGGTGCACACATCCAATGGTGCACTGCTGGGACCTGCTGAAGACTGAGCAGATTGCAAAGTATTGGTGGAGAGGGCAGCAGAGCCAGGGTCAGGCCCTTGCCTGCTGCTCTCCTGGTGCCTGGCAGGGTCCCTTGGCGCTCCTCCTCACTGTTCCTTGCCGTCCTGCCAGCCTGTCCTGTGCCTGTGAGCAGTCTCCCTGGAAGAAAATCTGTTTTCTTTGTTGTTGAGACCTGCTACCATTTGAATTATTTTAGCACTGCTGGAATAAAAATAAAACAATTGGGATGGAAGACAATCTTTTCAGTTTTATTTCAGCCCTGACACAAGTTGGCTGAGTTTCAGTGAACTGATTTATACCAAATACTGCTCTGCCATATCCACAGTTTATCTACAAGAATGAAAATAACTGTCAGTAGGCAGGTTTAAGCTCATACAGGAGATACTGGAAGGAGCTCTGTGTGTGTGTTGCCCTTCAGGGTCAGGGCTTTGGACTGGATTGCAGAAGAGTGTGTTTGCTGCGTCCAAGGCCTCTCTTCCTGGGGCTGTCTCAGTGACTCAGCTTGTAAGGACATCATGGGCGCTCTTTCCGCTCAGGGTTCAAAACCCAGATTATATCATATCCATTTCTGCAAGGACAAGGTGGTACCATCATCAGTTGTGTGACTCAGCACCCTGGTGGTAGTGCCTTATCTGGCTGACTTGAAGGAGAGAACTAAATCTCAGATGATGATGGGAAAGGCCTTTCTCCACCTTGTTAAAAAGAATTTAAATTCTTAACGGACTCTCAGTTAACTATAACCTGAGAATCCAAGTAGCATCTCTCACTGGAGCTTACTGAGCACAGCAACTGAGCCCCTAGCAAGGCACCTAGTATATAACATATTTTATGGTTTAGACTCTGCATGTTCACATCTTAAATCTTGATTGTGAGGGCTCAGTGGCAGAGCCAGGGAGATGCCAGCACAGGAGAATAGCAGCTCTGCACAGTGAAACACAACCTGGCATGTGCTGTGCCATGAAATCCCACAAGTGATCAGAGATGTCAGCTCAGCCACATGTCCTCCAATAAATCTTTCATAGTACCCAGTCAAACCTTATACCTGGCTGACTCTAGGGGACTGAGAAGACTGTCTGATGTGGCTGCTACCTCTTCTGGGTCATCATCAGACAAGTGCAGGTACGTGACATAACCAAGAAATGGAGATAAAACCATTTTGAGGTCTGGAAAGAGTTTCACTGCTGAACTGCCTTCAAGGACAGGTAAAAGACCTTTTGTGAAAGTTGATACCAACAGAAACAACAACAGATGCTACTACTACTAGTGCTTGGATTGTCAGACCCAGCCTAGAATGAGAAACAGAGTTTGGATTTCCACCTTTGTGCAGTCACTTAGCTGCATTAAAGATATTTGGGGGAGATTTAAATAATAGTACTGCTGTGTCTTAATTTCCAAGGAGTCCTCATCCTTGGCCCCATTCTAAGCTGACCCCTTGTTCAAAAGTCCAGAAATATTAGAAGGTAGGGCATTCACTGGGGAATAGATTCTTGCTCCAAGTTACATGCACTTTCTCATTAATCATTTAGGTTATAAAAGCAAACAGTTTCTAGGGTACTGATCTGTTATCCTTTGCTTCAGAAATGCTTGCTTCTTCCTTCATGTATTTTATCCGATGTCTTTTTTCCAATAGCAGCCCAGCCTCAGCAGCAGGGGTAGAAAGGCATGTCCCGGGTTAGGAATAGGAGTAATGGCAGGGGTAGAGGTCATGTGCTAGGAAGCAGTTGGCTGCAGCCAGCATTTCCTCTGTTTCTCTGAACAGGTAAGTGTCTTCTTTAAAGTCTCCTTTCCCACTCATCCAAACAGATGGAGGAAAGAAATCAGGGTACCTTTTCTTGATTTTTTTTTTTCCCTGAGCTGTAGCATTAAGTCAGCAAGCAGTGAGCAAGCACTCTTGCATTTCCTAAGACAGCTTGATAGAGACAAACTGGAAAAATGTCGGGGTTAAGTATCAGTACAAAGTTGTTAAGCCCTGTATAGGCACAGATTCTTTGGCATCTTCATGCCCAGAAGCAAAACTGCCAGTATTTAGGTTGCCTTCATATTTTTCCAAGTCACTTTCAGAGCTGTTGCCTGCTCACACCTTGACAGGTGTGTAGCTGGGTGTCAAAGTTATCCACAGCCAGGCTAAGCCTTGAAGAAAACCTGAAGAATGTGATCCAAATCATGGTAAATTAGCTAAACAAAACAAATCAAACAAACAAAACCCACCACCACAAAAACGAAAACCAAACAAACAAAAAAAAAAAAAGGAGAAAAACTTCCAAAATTTGAGTATTCCTTTCTGAACAGTTTGAACTGACTATTCATTCATATGAATAGGGCACTTAGGGCATGATTTCTGTTCTACCTTCTGCCTCAGGGAGGCTCCTTGCCTGGACCAGTAGGTATGGGCTGTTTCTGAGGATGCTGCAAGCCCCACAGCAGTTGGCAGGGTAGGATAAGACTTCTTCCTGCTGTTCCTTTGTATCTAGTATAACTTTCCTATAAAGCAGAGAGCTACTGTTGCTTGCAAACTTGCATCTATTTAGTCTTTTGTTATTAAAATTCTCCTTGTCATTTGTGTATTTCTAATCCCTTTAAAATATGGTTGAGCTTTTGGTTGCTGTGATACCTACCCTTTGGCATGGAGGACCTCCTGCTCACCCTTCACGGCACGCAGCTGTTTGCATCGAGCTCGCTGCTGCTGCTGCTCTGTGGTGTTCAGTGTCCTGCCCTAGTAACACAGGGTATCACAAAGGGTGATTACCTGATTAGCTTATGCTGGGGAAGATGCTGGCTCTGAAAGGGAGATGGTGAATGCAATGTCCTGTGATTACTAAGAGCTCTATATTTTCCATTTAAAGATACTTAAATGCCAGAAAGAGCATTACAGGCATATGTTCAGGGAATTGGCAGAATCAGGGGTTTGTAAGAACTTTTGTCCCCTTGTATTTAAAACCTGAGAAGAGGCGTGATGAGAAGAGGCGCGAGATGCCTGCTGCTGAGCTATAAAGGCTTCTTTGTGCTGAATCATCTGGCCTAAAAAGAGCTCTGACTCTCTCCTGCTAAGTGGCCAGTGGTGCTGGTGAACCCCACGGAAACAGGTTTTGTTAGCCAAGATTAGCTGCAGCAAGAGGTGTCCCACTCCTTTCGCTATAAAACAGACTGCAAAAGGCACTAAGGGAAGAATTTGAATTTTCTTCTTTTGCTGTACCATGGAGTTTTCCACTTAAAGCTGCAGTTGTTTGGCTCTAGACCCAGGACAGAGTGCAAGTCAGTATGGAAGCAGCATGGACTTAATGTGAGTTCACGTGGATGTGGCATTGCAGGGTGTTTGTGGAATAGAGGGAGGATGCTGCAGCTCTGAAGTCTATACTCAGATATAACTTTTTATTACCTTGATGACAGGATAAATTAGCTGTGGGATAAATGTTCATCCCAAAAAAGTAACCTCCCAACAAAAGCAGCCATCTTCTTCTCAACATGCTCAGGCAGTCCTTGCTGTCATAGACTCATTCACTTTGCTAGAACTTAGTAATGCCTCAGAAAGCTTCATGCAAGGGCAGGTTTTATTGGGATGGACCAGTTCAATAGCCTGTTTCTATCAGTGCCTGTGGGACCAGGCTTCCTGGGAGCCCTTCAATACTGCAGCACTCCAAAGAAACCAAAAGCCTATAAATATGGTAAATTACAGAACCCTCACATTTCCTTCACTTTTTAGTGAATTTAGTGAAATTCAGTGTGGTGCACTTACATTTGCTCCTTTGTTGTTTTTTCCAGGTAGTCTCAGGCAAAGATTGGAGACTGAGTGTTCATATCGACAGCACTCGTGGCTCTCCCACCTGGAGCTATGTTTTTCAAAGGCAGGCCTGGTATTCAGCAGGATTTGTCCTAGTCCATGGGACAGGTTAGGTCAGAAACATCTCCTGATTTATTTAAAATGTGACAGACATTTTTCTGAGTCTTGGCAAATATGGATGTATTTTGTGTAAAGAATGTTTTCCACACCTGCTCAGGAGGAGGTTCAATGGCCCATAAATGGGAGTGGTGCCCAGAAGAGGAGAGACTTCCTGCCCCAGGGCTGGATGTACCCGAAGAATTGATGAGCAGACACAATGTAGCAAACTCAATGCAAGTCCCTCTAGGACGGTCACTTTGTCCCTCATAGGCAGGTGACTTCATTTTAAACTAAGCCTGCTTTGGCTCAATCACGCTCATATTATCACACATACATGCTCATGAGATGGATGTATCCAAGCTGTCTGACCAACATGCACCAAGATGTGTGTGTCCATCTTTGCAATGACTCTGAGGATGAGGGATAGTGCCCTCATGTCCACATCAAATGTCCTGTATTATTCTTAAATTGGTGACCTGTGCTGGCTCCGGATGTGCTGTTTGTACCCTTTAGCTTCTGGTGGAAACTACACTGTCCATCCTACTCTACCTCTGGGAGTTACCAGGATTTACTCCCTGCCCTTCATTTCCTGTGTCCAGAGCAGCAGCATGCTCTGTGTGTGCTGGCATCATGGTGAGCTTCTTATCAAGGTCCTACCAGCATCTGTCACTCTTGTAGCATCCACTTACAGTCTGCTGCTTTGGTTCCTTTTGGTGCCTCACATGCAGCCATTGCCATTCTGTCCCCCCTCCTACCAACCTTCCCATTGCTATTACTATTAAGGATATTCTTCTGTCATTAGAAGACAGTTAAATCTGTAAGAATTTTTTTTCTGAATGAATTTCTGTAACAGATTTTTTTTTTGGGGGGAATTAGCATTATGGACATTAAAATTCAGGAAACTGTGTATTTTTTTTTAAAATCAACTGCTTCAAGGGAGAAAATGAGAAATGTTTTTGAGAATATGAGAAAGCAGAAGCTCCATTCCTCATTCTCACACCATCTGTGTTTATTAAACCTAACTATTTTAGAAACAAAACATCTCTCACATTTTTCATGTAAGCCAGGCTAACAGCATCCACATAATCAGGTGCAGAAGCCACATAGAAAAGGGAGGTAAAAAGCTTTTTTTTATGCTATATTCTAAGCTCCAGAGGCCTAAGAAAACTGCCTGAAACTCTTCATAGTTCATGCATAGAACAAGGTAGACTTTATATGAGTGTATGCAGACAACCTGGACCAGCCCTTCAGTGCATCCAACCCAAATCTTGTTTCCAGCAGTGTTCATGACAGAATAGGCAAGAAAGACTGCAGGAATAAGACAGACACACACAGTAACTTCCTCTTCATATTCTCTCAGTCTATAATAATTTTCAGCACAGTTTATATGTGTTAGCAAGTCTTAAAGGATTTTCCTCCCAGTAGTTTGTCCTTGAACCAAATTCTAGCATCTCCAACATCCATTAGCAAAGGCTCAAGAGTGGACTGCTTGTTGCTTGAAGGGCTGCTCCTCTTATTTTACACCTCATTCTCATAGTTTCTTTTGATGTTCCTGAGTTCTCTCCACATCCAGAAGCAGGACCATAGGTTATGCTCTACCTTTTGTAACCTGGTTTGGGTCTTCCTGAGACCAGGAAGTCCAGTGTAGATGTTTTATTGATGGCTCTCCTTGCATCTCTGAGTATTGAAAATTCTATTATTTCATGGTCACTATGCCCCAGGTGGCCTCCAACCACCACATCTCCCACCAGCCCTTCTCTGTTTGTAAACAGTAGGTCTAGCGGGGCCTTACCCCTGGTAGGCTCATTTACCAGCTGATGAAAGAAATTGTCCTCTATATATTCTAGGAAATTCCTAGACTGTCTCTAAACTCTGTTTGTTTGCCTATAAACTTCTGTTTGTTGCCTATAAACTTCTCACAGTCCAAGGAAAGATGTTTCTAGGGAAGCAATTATGATGAACAGAAATTCTGAATGTGCATAAAACACTTCTCCAACCACAGTGTTCAGTCTGTGCAAGTCAAAACTGTTCTCACCTGGGGGTTCAGTGATGGAAGCCAGGAAGAGCACTCCCCAAGCACTCAAGCAGGAGTGCAGCATGGACAGCTTGCAGGCTCAGCTCTGCCTGGGGCAAGCTCACTGGAAGGGCTTAAAAAAAAAGATGTTTATGTTGCACCCATATTTGGGTGAGTGATGCCCCCTGAGGACTCACAGTGGCACCCTGTGACATCCCTTCAGTGCAGGGCTCCTCTGGTTTCTGACTGACTCTCTGCCAGGACCAGCTGGGCTCCATCTCTGTTGGAAGGGTGGTTGCTGTCACCCTGGGTCTGAAGGAAATACCATGAGGAACAAGAAATGCAACACCTGGGGGGACCTTGCTAATAAGGTAGCAAAGGTAATAAGGAAGCAAACACACCCTGACAGCTGGGTCTCATTGATTTCCAACAGGTTGGCATTTATATTTTATTTATACATTTAACAGAAAACAGGTAATTAACACTAAGGTAGGTCATAAACCAGCAGCAATATAACATGGATCATACTTGATGGAACACTTACTGTCAGAAAAACTGTGTACATAAGCCCACAAGATACGATGCATGGAGTAAGCATGAAAGATTGTTCCCCAGGTGCTGGTCCCAGGGAGCTCTCAAAACTCTGTTGGCAAATAATTTTTATGATTTAGTTTACATTCTTCCTTTCCCTGTAAATAATTTGATCTGAATGTAAACCATCAGGAAACACTATGATGGGGCAAATGCTCAGTGCTGTGCAGAGGTCATGCCAAGCTCAGCTTCAGGGATGTTTAGGACTTGGAGCTATCTGCATGGCTGCCTGTCACCAGAGCAGAAGGGTACACAGCCACATAGCTCTGCTGGGCAGGGCTCTGCAGTGTCCCTCCTTAGGACACACAGCGGTGTCCAGGACTTTCCTCCACACTCGTTTTTACCCTTGTTTTCACCATGCTGTCTGTCCTGAGCAGGAGCAAAACTCAATGCAAGTGGCCACTCAGTTCCTCTGTAGGTTGAGCTCTGCTGTGAAGGGCAGATGGACTCTAAGTCCTTCTAGAGAAGCAGGGTGGAAAATAAGATATAGCTTGTTTTATCTCTTTTGTACACGAAAACAAATAACTCAATGCTGTGATGACCTTGGGGTTAAAATGAGGTTAATAGCAAGGCTGTATTACATTTTTTATCTCCCTTTCCAACTTTCAGTCTGTAGTTGATTTAATTTTTTAATTGACAAAACACAGGAGTGGCCCAGAGATGCTCCTGGGACTGCAGCAGGAATCAGATAGGGACAGTGGGGCTTGGTATATTATCTACAGTTTTAAAATGTTTTATCAATTCTGGATCTGGAAACATGTATTATTTTAAAAGCATGGATCCTGGAGTGCAGAACGCCTCTTCTACAGCCAATCTCCTTATCAGGGAACTGTGAAGTATGTCACACTTCAGATTACTTAGTGGACAACTGATCCTTGATCCTTGAACTTTTAGACCATCTTCTATTTCCTCTAATATTAAGGCTAAGTCCAAGCTCATCACATTCAAAATAACTCCCATTAAACTGCTGTGAGTGTGCTCCCGTACAGCAGCAGCAGCTGTGGGAAGGGCAAGCTGCCTTGCAGGTTTGTCTGAACAAGGAGCCTCCAACTGCTACAGCTGGGTGGCTGCATGGGAGCAGAGTCCCTTTCCCAACCTGCTCCCTTCCACTTGTGAAACACTTGAGTCCTCTGGGATCCGCAGAAACGGGATGTACCTGATTTCCAGTGTCAGGACTGCAAGAGAAACTGCTTGTGGGACATTGCAAGGGTAACACTGCTTTCTGTGTCAGTCCTAGCTTATACCAGTCTTGCCTTTCCTGGATCATCCCTTTCTTTCACTGGCACAAGTGTCTGTACCACAGTGACAGAACAGAGCAGCCACCAGGACTGGGTTAAAAACAAAGCTTTCAAGAAAGGAGAAAAAAATGTTTCATTTTAACATGGATCATTTCCTCGATCCTGTGCTTCACATTGTCAGGGGCAAGTAAAAAAATGACAAAGGGAGACTGAAGAGCAAATGATGTGTGAAAGGACAACCTAAACTATAAATGGATGGATGTGATCAGTCTCAGTCACTCGGCTTTAGACAATGTAAAAATCCTTTTTAAGACTTCAGATATTTTTGTAGCCTTAAATCATGTCTCCGTTCTCTCTAAAACAATTTCCAAAAATGGAGAGTGGCAACAGTGTCAGAAGCAAACGGGATCAGTACTGTGAGTAGGTGTAAGGGGTGAGTAGCTCTCGCCCGAGCGACCAGCCTCATTCCTGGCTCCCTGAGCTACTCAGAAGACCTTGGAGGACTGACATCTCATTTTGTTTTCCTGATTTTTTGCAGCTTGTGGAGACTGAAGCGGGACTCTGCTCTGCTCAAAAGAGTGAGGGTTTAGAGGCTGTGCCAAGTAATCCTAGGAGATGTGTGTCCTGGCTTGCACATACTGCTTGGACTGGAGTGGGTTTATTCCACTTTGAATTTCTACCTTCAAGATGTAGAATTCATCCCCCAAGGGGATGAACTCTGACCTGCAGCTCATACAGACAGAAGAAAGCTCCAGCAATGCCAACCAGCCCTTCACTCCCTATATTCCCCTTATGCATCATCCATTGCTTGGATTTCTGATGGCTCTAGGCCCACTGCAGGTACGTTTTAATCTTTGGTATCTGATTTTGACTATTTGATTGGAAAACAAAAGTAAGCACTAAGCTGTCACCTCCAAAGTGTCCTGGCCAAGTGGCCCACGTTACCAATACTGCTAAGTACAGGTGCTGCTCCTTGTGGGTCCTGGCAGCCAGCTAACCAGCTGTTGTTTTTTCTGAGAGATATCACCAGAGATCCCTGCTGGCATTAGGCTATGAAACAGCCACGTGTTATCACTGAGCCGAGTGAGGTAGGAAAGTCCCTTTTCAAGTGTGGGGCGTTCAAACCAACACAGGGAGCTGGGAGCAGCCCATAAACAACTTGACCTTCACTCCTGCACAGAGATCACACATCCAGGCTGCTCTTGGGTCTCTGAGGTACTCTTGGTTGAGCAGGTCTATGCAGTCCTCTCCTCAGACCAACTGGAAAATGACTGCAATGCTGTCATAAAACCAAGGAATAACTGAATCTTCTGGAGATGCAGAGTCCTACAGCTCCAAAAGCAATCCAAATTTTTAAAGGTTCCAATCACCCTCAAAGCATAATAGATTTAAATGCAGGGGAAAGTTAGAGATCTACTGCAAGGCTGCTATTTTGGAGTATGAATTTACTTTTCAATTAAAAACAAGGTCTTGGAGTTTAGGGAGAATCCACACTTAGTTCTGGATCCTATGCCTTTCCTGTTCCTTTTATTTACAGAATAAGTTGCAGAAAGCTGTTGTTATTTTAAACATGCATATTTTTTATCTGAGCATTACTGCCTACCAGAGACTTTGACTTTTTTCTAAATGTTGGCTAATTTTGTGTTTTGAGTAGGAAGTTTCAACTTCACACCAGTGCTACACATGCTCTTCTGCTATCCAGCAGTCTGGGCAAGATAAACCTGTAACCAAGATATTCCTCCACTAATCTCTATGGCTTTTAACAAGATTCTGTTATTGCTCACCTTGCTGTGGACTTTGAGAAGATGTGGGGAGTAATCTTTAAAATATCTGGGATGCAGGCAAGTGTCCCTATATATCCACCCAACCCCAGTTTCTGGTTTTGCTTTCCAACTGCTGAACAAAGCAGGGAAGGCAGGGCCAGGCGAGCTGCCTGCAGTGATCTCTGCAGTAAGCTGGCCTCTTTCCCCCGCAAAATGCATTAGCCTCCACATCTGCTCCCATACTAGATGCCTTCCCAAACCCTCAGTCCCCTCCCAACACTTCTGTAATGTTTGTCCTGTACCGGCCTGGAGCTCGAAAGGAGAAGGGACCCTCATGGGCCCCACCCCTTCTCACCCACATTAATGGTGGAAGGGAGTGCCCAAGCAGCATCAAGGCAGGAAAAGTATGTGAAAAGCAGCCGAATTAACAAAGTCTGGCACATCAAAGCAAGTCCTATATCAGGCAAAGCAGCCGCCAGGAAAGGCAGTGACCCAGTCCCAACATCCCGCTTTGTCCATCTCTCCACCTTGGCACAAGGTGGAGGCAGTGGGCAGCACCAGCACCCTCAGCCTGCTCCATGGCTCATCCATAGGGAGCAATGAGGAGGATTAGCACTTGGTATCAACTTGGGCATCTGCCTGCCTGCCAGGCTTGCTCTTTAAAACAGGCTGTCAAGCACAGATAGCTGTGGAATCAGTATGTGCCTGGTAGCTGTTGCTTCTGCCAGCACAGGGTGGGCTGAGCTACTGCGCACCAGGATGGATCCAGGCTATGAGAGAGAGGATGCCACTGCTGGCTCCTCAGTGCCCATATCAGATGACTGTGAGAAAGCAGTCAAACGGGAAGACTTCAGGGATGGTGTCTCTGCCACTGCCAGTCTCCCCTGCCAGTGCCAAACATGCATGTTTGCCAAGCACAGAGGAGACTGGATACAGTATGGTTGGTCAGTTCTTTGAATGAGATGTGAAAGCGAGAGCCTCCTCCACCAGCCTTGACAAATCTTTTCCACGTCCTGAACAGACTGTGAAAATCAGCTGACATCCAGATCATTGTCTCCTCTTCCATTGGGCAGCTTTTCATGCCCATCCCAAGGCTGCAAATTGCTGTGGATAATAGCTGTGACATTTATCCAGACCATGGCTGCTTACCCGTGCTTGCATGGAGGGCCTGGTGCTTGATGGTCCCATTGCAGAGGTGATGTCCGGCTACTTGGAGCTCGTGTACTTGGTGACAGCCTTGGTGCCCTCAGAGACAGCATGCTTGGCCAGCTCTCCTGGGAGCAGCAGGCGCACAGCTGTCTGGATCTCCCGGGAGGTGATGGTAGAGCGCTTGTTGTAATGGGCCAGGCGGGAGGCTTCTCCAGCAATGCGCTCAAAGATGTCATTGACGAAGGAGTTCATGATGCCCATGGCCTTGGAGGAGATGCCAGTGTCAGGATGAACCTGCTTCAGCACCTTGTAGACATAGATGGAGTAGCTCTCTTTCCTGCTTTTGTGCCGCTTCTTATCGCCCTTCTTCTGGGTCTTTGTCACAGCTTTCTTGGAGCCTTTTTTGGGGGCTGAGGTTGACTTTGCTGGCTCTGGCATCCTGAGAAATCTTTTGCTAGGTGTTGGAGCTGCTTGGAGAAAACATGAAAAAAAATCTAATTCTTTTTTGATCTTCTACAGAATAATTGTATTGAAAGAGAGAGTCTGATTCAGAGACAAGCAATAGCTCCGAATCTGAGACAAATACCCCATGACCCCACACAAGCATTTTTGAACTGCCAGCAAGAACTGCTCTGGTTTGTGTATGGCTTTCTGTTGTTTTCTGTTTAAATTCCTATAACACTGGCCTTGTCAATATTGCTGAACACGGGCCTAGTTGGCATCTACTTAGTAAATATGAGATGGAGGGTGAACATCTTTCTGAGAAAAATGTTGTAGTTCCAAAGAAAACACTAACTGCAGTATGGATCAAATGAAATCTTGCTTGAATGGGCCCAAGACTGTTGCAAGGTATCACTGAAGCCACCTTTATATGAAACTGGTCAAAATAATTTTATGTGGTTATTACAATCTCCAATAAAACCTCTTTTTTTTTTTTCTTTGCATGTAGGTGGAAGGTTTTTTTGAGGGTACTTGCATTACTGTGGCTATTGTTTGTCACCATGTATTCCAGTGGAATACAAAAATAATACACTTTTAAGCTAACTAGCTGAGCTGTAGAAATCTCGAAGTATTCATACTGGTCAGCAAAAAATATCAGAGAGTAGAAAAGCTTAGAGGAGGTGTCAGGAATCACCTTGAGAAGAAACAGAAATGTGGATAGGAGTCAAACATCAAAGTGATTTTGGGCTACATGTTGATGGAAAGAATTTTTTTCTGCTATTTGAGCAAGCAAGTCTTCACTGGACAATTTACACCAAACATGCCTGATCCTCCCTCTGAGTTTTTCTTCATTAGGCCACAACCTGCAGAGCCGCGATTTGCAGCTGACTGCTTTCATCCAGAAGTGCAGTTAACAAAAAGCCAGTATGTAAACCATCAAAGAACTGTGTGTCTCCACTACACTACAAATTTACATGGGTCAAGGGAATAACTGTGTCTCAACCTGGTAAGTGGTTTTGTGTTTCAGAGGGCACTTGGAATGCTCTTGAAAGACAAGGCTTCTCTGGAGGATAAGCTTCCAGCATCACCCCAGGGCTTGGGCTTTACTACTGTGTCTCCTTTGAAGATGACCTAGGAATTAGTCTGCTGGCCAAGAGGGACTAGTAGAGAAAAAAAGAGTTTCAGAGCTGATGGCACATGGGCAAATGGATGGAAGTAAACAGGAGAGAGAAAGCTGGGATGTAACATATGGTTTGCATACTCAAGAATATCAGAGAGGGACCTAAATGGTTCCCGTGCAAAAGCAATGGCTGTGTGCTCAGCACTGCCTCTCCTCCTTGGGAAGGAGTGAGATGCCTGGTTTCTCCACCGCTGCCTGCATTTGCATTTAAAACCAAATGCAGCAGCACTGTTGCAACCAAGTCTATGCAAAGTTCCTTGTTGCTCCCTGTAGGAGCAGACATCTTTGATACCGAGGCTGGATTCACATGCTCCCATCTCAGTGGATATCAGCTCCCGCTTCCAAATCATGCAAGAAACCTCTGTTGCTCCAAGTCATTATGAGAGATGATGCCCCCTGCACTGCTGGCTGCTCTGGCAGCCTCGTGGTCTGGCAGGCAAGGGGCAATGCTGAGAACCTGAAGTGGGGGTACACCCAGCTGCAAGGGCAGATTGGCTTTGCTGGGGATGCCAGGGAGCAGGGAGGCAAGGCCTCCACTATAGCCCTCCAAAACACCCTCCTATCTAGAAGCCAAAGTCAGCATCAGTGTCATTAGTGTTGAGTTTTTGCTCCAGCAAAGCAGCTTCTTCTCCAAAGATATGATTTTCATGTGCTGTTTCACTGTGCCACCTCATCCCCTTTCTTAATTTCCCCATGCATTCTTCTCAGAGGTGGCATTTGGAAGGGCTAGTGCTGGACTGCCCCAAAAGTCCTGGACAGCCTTCAAAACTCTGACCCCTGCCCCCTTAAACACCATGTTTTCTTCCTCTGGTGAAATCACAAATTTTCTTCCTGTTTTCCTCTATTTGGGAAGCAGTACCGGGAAAAGAAATCCCCTACTGCTCTGTTTGTAGACTCAAAAATATGTCTTTTCAACGGAAAGGCATTTTTCCAAGAGGAGGAATAACTGTGCACATGCTTCTTTTTCTCTTAAGCTCATTTCCTGACAAAAACACCACAACTGAAAAATGCAAATGACTACTTCTTAGGCTTTTTAAAAATATATCCTTCTAAAATATGCATTAATTCTTAAGTGCACTTGTACTGCAGCTTTTAAAAAATGAATATAGTGCCCAACAGACACCAGAGTGATTTCATATGACTCCAGGAAAGGTCACACCTACAGGACACCTCCATCCATTTCACTGGCTAACACCCACCCTTGGGCAGCACAGCTGGGATCTCGCTCTTCTCCCATATGTGGCCACAGTGATGCTGAAGTTGAGAGATTAGCACAAAAGCTTCGGTGTCCTTGCTTCTCTCTACCCATTTCTTTGCAGCTGACTGTTTAACAGGTAAATAACACCTACTTTGAAAACAGATTGTATTCCTTTTGATTTATTTGGGCAGTGTCTACCACAAAGAGACTGAGTGCACTTGCCAGGTAATAAATAAATAATGTTACTAATGATCAGTGGTATCACCAACCCTTCTGTCAACAGTGTAATGCAACACAGAGGCAGGTGCTGGTGAAGACAGAAGTAGTGGGATTATTCCCCAAGTGTCCATGCGGAGAGTTTGTTGAGGGAAACATTAAGTGATCTTTAAAAAAAATGGCTTCTGACCCTGCTCCGAGCATGGACTGTGCAAGATGTTTGCCTGAGGCATCCCCAATCTCATAATTTCTGTGACTTGGAGACTGAAAATGGGTAGAAAATGCTTTATGGGCTATGTTCTGTTGATGGGCATTTCCCATGGGATACTGCAGCCAGAGACTCCCACAAGGACCCCTAAGGAGGGGAGGTGATGCTCATTTCCAGGTCCAAGCCCTGGGACACAGGGTATGACCATGCAAGAGAAGGCACTCTGAAGCATCATGGTGACATTTGGAAGGTTTCAGGTTTTTGAGGAAAACTTTTGGGCACATTTTTACTTTATGGCTTTGTACGCTCTGAGTCAATCAGTTATCAGTGCTGGCATTTTTTTCTTTCCTCAGAAAACCAACAACAAAATCAGTGACAGTAATTTTTCCAGCCAGTTCCAAGCAGCAGCCTGACTGCTGCCAGAAACCAGAGCAGTGTGGAGTGACAGATACATCTTCCTTTGTGTTGACACCCCTTTCTTCAGCATCATTAAAAGGAAAACAAACAGAAAAACACATTCAAAGATACAAATCACCACAGTCTCAGATCTGAAATGGAAAGGAGCCCTGCTGAGAAATCCCATGCTGTCTCTGTTTTCCTCAGGCCTGACATATAGTTGGAGAGAGACAGGCAGGGAACCTCCTGCAGAATTTTTTGCTTTGCTGCCGAGTCTGTAGGACCAATGCCAAGCTGGTGACAGCAGTGTGCATGGGTGACTATGGGTGGACTATTAGCTGGCCTTCTGGACCTGTCCTCACGTAGAAACAGCACTTGGATTTTTTTTCTTTCTTTGTCCTTTTGAAAGCTGTCCTTGCTGTGATGAGCCCTGGGGAATCCACCATAAATTCCCATGCCCATCAGGCTGTTCCCTTAACTGTAATTTCCTATTCAACCATAAAAGATACATTTCTAAAATGAACAGTTTGTTCTTACATTTTGGTGAAAAATTAAACATTTGTAGGAAAACCTCAAGCTCTCATCTCTTGGACATCTTAAGTTCTGGTATTTGCTAATCTTCTGATGTTCTATTTTAATCCTTGCTAGAGTAAATGAGAGCCAGTGGGCACCTGCTGTTTATTATGTCCCTTCAGTAGAAATGTCCTGTTAGTCATGTTCAATTATTGTCCCTTTCCTTAGTTTCTCCTATCGAATAAAAGAAAGAATACTTGGCTTTATTCCTACATGCCAAAAATGTAAAGTGAAATTGGCTGATGCTTTTTGTTTTACTCTCTGAAACACAAAGAAGGACAATTATTTAGGAAATGTTTACACCAAAAGGAAAAGGCTTTCCAACAGATTCATCTGCTCTGAAATGCTCATAAGATTTGGTAAATATAGTTTACAAATGACCAGATGTCAACAAATGACTATTATTGGAACAGCATGTTTCTGCAAACTGCAAATCCCCTCCCTTATATAATGTACAGCCATCTACCTGGAAGTTACTAAACAAGAATTTGCTCATCTGACAGGTATAATTATATAGTAATAGTTGAGAAAGCAAGCAATATTTTGTGATTATTTGGTACCAAGCTCTGCCTTAGGTACTGAAGCAGATCAGAAGCCTGATGAGTCACCGTGAGACTCTGGGGATGTTGCCTCATGTGCAAAAACTGATAGTCATATTTTGGACTGGAAAGAATTTTTCTCTTGGTATGTTGTCTAGCATGTGATCATGAGGTAATATTTGCTTTGAAGTAATGAGGAGGAGAATTTCCTAGTATAAGATAAACTGTTCTGAAATGCCCAATTCCAATGATGGAGGGGCACAGAGAACAGTTTTGGGATCCTAGGTCTCCTCCCAGTACCAATAATAAGGCCCCATCCTCACTTCCACATGCTCTACTGCATTGTATATGATATGAATGATAAGGTTATCTTTTAAATGGCTTTTTACCATACACATATGCATATGCAGTGTTCAGTAAAGAGACTGCTGCTTGCATATAAGACCATGAAAAGAGGTTAAAACTGAAGATGTCCCTTACTCCTTTACAAAGAAATGCTACAAATTCATTCCCTGACACAGACACACTATGTACAAAGAGATCTCTAAATTTCTTTAGAACAAATACAAGCAAAAAAAGAGCAGTGCCATACATTGGTGTCCCAACTCTATGACTGATCCTTACCTTGCTTGTGTTAACCCATTGCCTGGGAGTTCAGTACAGGGTACTCCCTACAATAATATTTGTCTTCTTTTCCATAATTCCCATTTATTATTTTTAGAAAACACATTTTTAATCACCAGAAAGAGCTGTCATTTCTTGTGCTGCTTCTGCCCAAGTTGCAAGTACTTCTCAGGGATGTAGGGGTATCAAACAGATGCTTATGTACAAAATAAGGAGCAGGACCCTAGATCTGAGCTTTCTGCAGAGAAGATACATTGAATTTTAAGGAAAATAAAATCTTACCCATGAGTCAAGCAGAGCAACAGAGAGAGACAATGTTGCAAGAAGAATGACTGTCAGAGGGCTAAATACTGCAGTCCTTAGGCTGATTAAAAGAGTGTCTGAAGGCAATGGGCATTTAACCTGGGTCTGAAACCACAAATACAATGTTTAGAGATGCTTAGCACCAAGAGCTGACATTGATTTCCATTGGAATGCAGGAGGCTCAGTACTTTATAAAAATCAGACTTCATATTTTATCAAGGTTTTGTTACTGTAAATGAGTACTTAAAAAAGCTTTATTATCTACTCTTTATAAGAGCACTCATTATCTACCTGCTTTGGGATATCTCTGATCTATACTCTTGACCAACAGCATCTAATAAATGCAAAATTATGTTTTCTCTAGATCAATACCTGTTAAATGTTTATGACAGTTCACCCAGTATAAGCATCTGATACAATTACACTCCAGGCAGCTTTCACACAGAGTGCCAGGGTTTCAGAGAAACCTGTAGGAATTGAATTGATGATCTTTGTGGGTCCCTTCCAACTAAGACTATTCTGTGATTCTGTATTATCACAAACATCCTGAGAAAGTCTTCAGCACTAACACAGTCTAACAGAGAACACAACTAGGCTCACTTCCTTTCTAGGGTTTTATCAATAAGTCAGAACATTATACAACATAAATTTCAGCACAAGCTTCCTCTCCAAGTTTCAGAGTCACGAGGATTTGCTGCTCCTGCCACAAATTCTTCTCGGAAGTGAAAGGCTTCTGTTCCATTCATATCCCACTTCAACTCAACTGGACCTGCAGGGGATCAACCTATCAGCAACGACTCTGTGTCTGGGTGTGGGGTTTAGCAAAGTGAGCAAAGTCACTCTGAAGGCAGGGAGAGGTCAGAGACTGCTAATCATGTATGGGCAGCTGAACTACAACTGACCTGGACCAATCCTGCTGGGCAGAAGCAGCAAGACATCACAGCAGTTCCACTACTCAGAAGCATCACAAACTCCATGTAGCTTCTTGGTGGTTTGCAAAGTACAGACAATTGGAGATGAGTATGAAAACAAAAATCATAGGTGACTAACGAAAGAAAGGTGCTCTACTTATTCCATTACACTCTATGTTATTGAAAATAAAAAGTGCAGATTTGAAATAAATTGCTCTGTGCCATATAAAAAATGAAAATCACTTGCTCTTTAACCACATAATTTCAATTTCTCTGGAAAAGCAGAAGAGCATAAACTCAGTCTGCTATATCTAAAGAATTCCTTCTAAAATGGAGCCATGGACTCTAGTAATGATAATAAGCCTAAAGAACTGCTATGGCCTTTAAGCAAACTATTTTTTTGCATTTTATGAAGTAATGGAGAATTATCAAAATTCTAGACCATTTTCATCAGTGCTGAAAAAGGCATCCATTAAAAATGTGCTAATTCAGCCATTCAGCCAAAAATATGAGAGAAGCTACAGCCCAGCACCTGCAGGCCATAAGGGGAGAGTGGGTAGGAGAGGGAGAAGATGCCACCCCAGTGATAACTGCTTCCAAGTTAAAGTAGGAGTTGTGTTGGAACCAATGAAGACATGTGTGGCACCTCTTCCTCCCACACACCCCATATCTGGGTTTTAGTAGGTTTCTGTCACCTTTTCCAGTGCCACAGACCATTTATGTAGCAAAAAGAAACAAAAGCTGAGATAATACCCCAAAATCTGTACTCTGGCCAAACTATGTTGACTGGGAATAATATGTTCAGATATAAACCCATGCTGAAGTGGAAAGCTATGTGCCCAAATTGGACTGAAGATCAGACTAACATCATTAAGGCTTATGAGTGATGTGGTAGGTACATCACACTGTAGGTGTTACTATACATTCTCAATGGCATGAGTGAAATAAACCCAGCAAAGCTTTTTAACAACCTTTGTGGAATATATATGGGTCTAATTCATGTCTGCTCAACAGACACAGGTAATATCACCAAATCTCCCCCTAAGGAGAAAGCACCACCTGAGGACATGATGTGTGCAGCTGTAATCAATCATGACCAGCATTCCCTCTAAAAGATAGAGTCTCTCACTTCAGTCATCACTTCCCAGTTACATTACTCACATTTCAGCAAGTCCAGCAAATTATTTAAGAAAAAATAGCAGAAATCACGCAATTACCAAAAAAGTCAGGAATATGTGAAAGCTGCTTTATCATGGCTATAAAGCCTGGGTGCCTAGGAACACAGAGTGTAAACACAGGAGGTGGGGGTACCACACAGGTACATCCAAAGGACTGCATTCCATGCCACAAGCCAAAGGGCAGCAAGTGGCACAGCATCTGATTTCATTGCTACAGGATACTGAAAATATTGTAATGTGTGTATTAATAATTAATTTGGCATTGTAAAAGCAATTTTACTGTAAAACAGAGATGTGTGACTATTACTGGAGCCTGCAGGGAAACAAAGATAAATGTCCTTCCTCAGATCTCACATCATCCAAAGACCGGATTGGGAACACGATCCAGGACTGCTGACACCTTTTTCTGCTGCTGTCACCAGATCACATTACCACAGGCAGAGAGTCCTCTGAGTGTTAGAGGTCATCTTCTGTAGGAAGCAGGAAAATGGAGAGCCTGCTAGATTCAAGGAGAGGAGTGAAGCGTGGCTGGAACAGCACAGCAAAGCTTCCCTGAAAAGGCAAGTTGACTTCTCTCCAGAAATAGACACGGGTGAGCACTAAGGACACAAGAGTTATTGACAGCGAAAGTAAACTCTGGAACAAGAACTGACAATAAGCCATTTTAAAATGTTCATGAATAAATTTACACTGGAGATGAGAGGGAACATCATTTACATCCTTACTCGGAAGTGGGAGGATAAAAGCAAGGGAGGAGGGGAGAAAGACAAAGAAACCCATACCTTTCATGGTTCAAAGACAAAACTTAATTAAAAAGAAAAAAGATTTCTAGGAGATGGCTCTGGCTTAGCAAATAACTGCTCTACATTAACCAGACAATGAATTTCTGTTCTATATTGCTGTGCTACTGAAGAATTGTTATCAAAATGCACAGATGTCCTTCATTTTCTACTTCTCTTTATTCTTTTATTTATTGTTCCTTCCTTAATTTTCTCACACCCATTACAAGTGCCAGGGGGTTCAAAGCCCCAGCAGGTTTGCTGCCACTTGGTCCCATCTCACATGTGTTATTTGTACAGAGACTAATGCATTACTTGGAACAGCCACAGGCTTGAAAAGCTGGCAGTTATTCAGAAACATCAAAAAAAGGCTTTCAGGTCCGAATTAACCCAGGCCCCAATTCCACATTGTACAAATTGCTTGTGAATGGTGCTTTAATTTACCTCTAATTTCTGATAGCATCATTATCACATGGAGTTAGTGTGCTAGTCACAAACGCCATCTCCCTTGCAGAGAAATCAGAACCTAATTGGGGATACATCAACATGTACATCAGGTGGGGTACAAAGAGCAATCTGCTGAAGACTCAGTTGCAACCACTAGATCAGAAGTGCAGAAAATGGGGGTTGCTGGACAAAATGCCAGGGATGCTGGATGGTCAGTACAAGTTAGAACGACTAAATGTAAACTCAGAAGGGTTTTCAAAGCCAGCAGGTTTAAAATACCAGTGGAGTGCCATATTATCTGTACCATACTGTTATTTTTAACCATTCATGGCTCCATCCTCCCACATTCACTTTCCTCCTGAGGCTCCCATGCCTTTAGTCTTGTCACTGCAATAATCCTAGAGTCTCCTATAGTCTCCTAAGGCTGTTTCTTTCTCAGATGAAGTGCTCTCTTTTTGCTCTTCTTTCTCCCTGCTGATGCCTCTCCCAGCATGCTTCCTTCACAGAGCTCATTAGTGCCTCTGCTTTGAGAAGCACATCTTTGCAGGTGACTGCTAAGTCCTCATCTTGAGTTGTGCCCCAGTTAAGAAGCAGGTGCAATCAATAAGAAGGATGGTTGGAGCTAGGCTGAGGACCCACGGTGCAGGAGAGGAGATATGGGGATAATTCTGGCATGTGAGAAAGAGGAGGGGGTTACAGGAAGGTTGAGACAGCTACAGCTTCCATATCTTCAAGGCAGAACTGCTGTATCTACGGTGCATTTTAAGACTTACACACATCAAGAATGGAAATAACCATATTATGTATGGTCAGACAGCTCATTCCTGGCAGGATGCTCCCTTCCTCCTGTCTTGTAGTACCCCGCTTGTTACTCTCTCAATTTCCAGGTCCTACAGAGAACCTGGAAACTTTCTGCCAAGATGGCAGAAGCTTCCTTTCTCTACCCCTCCTTCACTGACATCTGCCAGTGGTTACCTTCAGTCCTTTCGATTTTCTCCTTTCCTTCCTGTTCCTTGATTCTACCTGCCTTTGTGACAGAGAAATGACAAGACTCTTACCAAATGATTTCCCTGTCTCTCCTTCACACTAGGTGTTCTCCATAAGTGCTGAGTTCCACAGCAGTTCCTTCTTCTCTGCCTTTCCTCTTCCTCGTTTCAAGAATTTCTTTTGAAAAAAGTCACATGCTTTTCTGCCTAAGCTTCCCCACACTTTCCAGGAGGAATTGTAACTCATGTCCTCTTTGTAACTCTCAATAGCCCTCAAGGAGGTGTACTTTCTGTTCCTCCTATCCCTTCTTCCACTGCCTTCTACACACACTGTATCCATTGTATTGCCATCTCTATGTTTTGTTCTCATTCCAGTCTTCTTTCCTGTAATTTTTTCTGCATGACAAATATCAGATCTCTCTGCCCACAAGAGACAGAGTCACATAGCTTATAAAACAGGTTATAAGGAGAGATTTTATGTGCCCAAAGCATGTCTAGTTTTTCTGACTATGTCTACTATAAGCAAAACTTTGCCCCCTTAAATCCTTGATCATCATGGCTAAAACCCCAGAGATTCCTCCTCAACACACATCACCTGCCATGATTACCTGGGGGATGGTCCTCTACCTTCAGCTGAGGATCTCAACTCTCCAGGTGGCACATCTCATGTCAGAGGTGTGTTCTCTGCAAAGGGAAACTTTTTCTTTCCTGAGAGTGAGGGTAAAGGCTATTTTTTAACAAGTAACACAGAAAACCTTACTGCAATGGACCACCTATATATTTTCACCAAATTCAGAAAAAAACCTCACCCTAAATTTTAAGGCTGGTTTGAAAGGTAAAGAATCCCCACTTCAATAGGGTGAAATAATATGACAAGGGTGGTGATTAACTCTCACCACAAAGGAAAATGTTGAGTTGATGTAGGTGGCATATAAAACCCCCCACTCTCTTTATGAGTCAGGTAAGCTGCCAGAAAGCAGAGGTGGAGTCCGTGGGATAGAGCTGTTTTCATTCCAGCCAGTCAGTACTATGCTCTTTGAACGACATGCACACACACAAAAAGTAATGAATAAATGATTTAAAAAAAAAAAAAAAAAAAGAGTCTTATTTAAATTGCAAAATTTAACATTTGCCCTTGATCCCCAATGATGGTGTTTGTAGTCACTGATAGTCAAGGGGAACAATTATTAAACAACTCCACCCCCCACCCTTTAAGGTTAATGTAGTATTTTTGGTTTATGCATCTATTCTTCCATCTCCCACCCAATGCATATGATCCTGTAGTCACAGCTCTCTCCTCTCCTTTTGGCTCCAAAGAAAGGGGAAGCTGACAAGCCAAGATCCCAGTCTTACCCCATACAGAGCCCTTTTCAGAGGCAGAGCTTAGAACTGATAAGGAGAAAGCATTTCTCTCCCAATAACTGCAGAAAAGTGGCTTAATGAATGTATAAACCAAAACAATTAGAGGAAAAAAAAGGCATTTTGTGAGGTCTTATTTTCGGTCAGTCCAGGATCCAAGGGGTAATTCAAAGAGATGGCAGTGTCCCTTATTTACTATTATAATATTTTCATTAAAAAAACCCCCCTGAAATTGAGAAATGTAAAGAAAATGTCATTAGGTCCTTGAATTCAAGGGACTTACAGTCCTCCTCTGGTATTGTCAGTGGGAACACAACTGCTCTGTTCACAGTGCAGCCTGAGCAAGATGCTTTTCTAACTACACTTCTGAATTTAGGAACATTTCCCACACACTTAATTCTTTAGTCTACCCAATATATGTGTTGAAGGATGGGCAGGAGCAGTGTATTTCAGGTGTTGACAAAGAGATGCAATAGGATTAGACTATCAGCATGAGTAATTTCTTTGTTTCAGCTGGAGAATGGAAGACATGGAGTAGAGTACAGGTATATGTATACACATATATATGTAATATATCACTATACATATTTATTACATTATTATTTTACATATATATGTAAATGTAAGGGATGAAAAGGACAATAACAAAAGGAACAGCTTGGAGAGAAAATGTCAAGGGGAAGGGAGAATAAGACAGCGGATGGAAGTGCGAGTCAGAAAGGAGACAGCAGAAGAGGATATAAAAAGAAAGACAGAAAGAGAGAGGAAAAAAAAAGATGTAAGAAGGAGAAGATATATGAAAGGAGAAAAAAATGAAAGAAAAGTCATGAGTGGACAAAAAGCAGAGAGAGGGGGAAGGTAAAATAACCAGCACAATGTTTGGCAAGGCAAAAATACTGAAGCATAAATAAGACACAGAGTGACTCAGAGGGTCATAAGAAGAAAAAAACCACTCTGCACAGCAGAGAAGATGTGAAATAAGTAGTAGAAAAAAAAAATCACCTGCTGGTACAGCATTTCTGAGAGTCACAGGTGAGAAGTGCTGCTGTCCCAACAAGGGACAGAGCCAAACCCCAGGAAGTGACAGGCTAAAGCCAAGGAGAACAAAGGATGAGGCTGGGAGAAGACAAACAATACCCTTGTACTAGGTTGCTGCCTTTTGTCCGAAATAGAAATCACAGAGGTCATTGAAATGGCTGCTTAAATCTTATATCTGATACTTATTTTTTCCAATACAATCATTCTTCCTCCTTCCCTCTCAGCATTGGATTAAATTAATTACTATACACTCCACAGTTACACCTCCCAGCCAGAGAAGAAAACCCCAGACATTATTATGCTTAAAGTAGGCTTGCTCTCTGGCTCCCTTTGCCTGTAAAGGTTTCTGTAGAAATCTTTCAGTAGACAAAGCTAGATTTCCAGCAGCTCCAAAATCACCACGATGGAGTTGCCTATCATTAGCAAGATGAGGAAAGAAAGAGGAAGCAAACAGGGGTGCGTGCTCAGGGAAAAAGCTTTTTTGTTTTTATAATTTGGAAATCTTACCAGTATAGAGGGAAACAAATTGCTGCTGGTATATAATCTGTCATTCCTTTGCACGTCAAATAATAGGAACGACAGGGAGTGTGTGGGAAGTACATTCATATTATCAAATTCTTTTTGATATTAACATGTTCAATGTAATGAAAACATAATTAGGAAAATAATATACTGTAACACAAATACTGTAGAGGCTATAAAGTAAAAAACTCATGAAAATCAGTGTTTTCAGGGCAGCTCCAGTCTGAGAAACCAGAGCTTTATTAGTAGTAACAGGAGCAACATATGGAGATGAATGAATGAAACTGTGTTTGTAAATGTGATATGCAATTGCACACTCTCATTTGGCTTTCCCTTTTCACAATCTGACTCAGCGTCCCCACTCCTCCATCTTTTGATTCATGAATTCTTGATCTCAAAAATTAAAGAGTTACAAAGCCAGCACACGAAGGGCACGAGATGACGTGAAATACGAGGACACTGGTGAGCACAAAATGTCACTACCCTGCAAACAGACAAATCTGCTAGAGGTAAGCAGCAGAGTCAGGGCCACCCTCTTCAGGGGCTCACTGGAGGATGCCATGCAGCAAACCACAGCTCATCTCCATTGCGCTAGAGGCGCACGCTGAGATAGACAAATTTATTACAAAATTGTATGTTGTATAATATCGCTTATGATGCACAGCAGCCACTCCGTTAGGCAGCCCCTGCATCACCAAACCCAGAAGACTGGACGTGAGAGGAATGAGAAATAAAAGGGTTTCTTATGGCACATACTCCCTGTATTTCTTAAGCTATGAAAAAGAGATCAAAGGTTAACGACAAGCAGCACAAAACACAACAAACAGTGCATGAGCAATAGTACAGCCCTATACGCTTACTAAATAATTAACAAGCCCACGTAGTGTTGACACAGGGGGGTCTGTACATAGGATGATCCATTCCTTCTTCCCTGAGGGCCAGGGCTCCTCAGCGTGTGTGCATTCAAGCTGCAGACGGCCAGCTCAGCCCGTGGGCACCACCGGCTCACTGAAACCGGTGCCAGAGCGGCCAAGGGCTGGTGCTCGGGCTGGGCTGGGATGCAGTCCCAGCCCTAACACCGCCGTGCCCAGGTCGGGCAAGGGCTTCGCCTTCAGCCCCCGTTTCACCGGAGCGCAGCGAGCTCCGGCTATACGATTCCTAGGCTCGCAGCAAAGCACGGGCAAGGCTGACACGGTGTTCGTGCACTCGCCAAGCGCGGAGCAAGACGGAGTGCCTGACCCTGCCTGCGGTGCTCAGGGTCTG